>WSYH01014834.1:0-14990 GCA_036426205.1 Ascaphus truei
TCGCTCTCTCTCTCCGTCTCTCTCTCTCCGTCTCTCTCTCTCTCTCTGTCTCTCTCTCCGTCTCTCTCCGTCTCTCTCTCCGTCTCTCTCTCCGTCTCTCTCCGTCTCTCTCTCGCTCTCTCTCCCTCTCTCTCCATCTCTCTCTCTCTCTCTCTCTCCGTCTCTCTCTCTCTCCGTCTCTCTCTCTCTCCGTCTCTCTCTCTCTCCGTCTCTCCTTCTCTCTCTCTCCCTCCCTCTCCCTGTCTCCCTGTCTCCTCCCTCTCCCTGCCTCCCTTCCTCTCCCTGTCTCCCTGTCTCCCTGTCTCTCTCTCTGTCTCCTTCCTTGTCTCCCTGTCTCCCTCTCTGTCTCCCTCCCTGTCTCCCTCCCTGTCTCCCTCCCTGTCTCCCTCCCTGTCTCCCTCCCTGTCTCCCTCCCTGTCTCCCTCCCTGTCTCTCTCTCCCTCCCTCCCTGTCTCCCTCTGTCTCCCTCCTTGTCTCCCTCTCTCTGTCTCCCTCTCTCTCCCTCCCTGTCTCTCCCTCCCTGCCTGTCTCTCTCTCCCTCCCTGCCTGTCTCTCTCTCCCTCCCTCCCTGTCTCTCTCTCCCTCCCTCCCTGTCTCTATCTCCCACCCTCCCTCTCTCTCCCACCCTCCCTGTCTCCCTCTCTCTCCCTCCCTCTCTCTGTCTCTCTCTCCCTCTCCCTGTCTCTCCCTCTCACTGTCTCTCCCTCTCCCTGTATCTCCCTCTCCCTCTCTCCCTCTCCCTCTCTCCCTCTCCCTCCCTGTCTCTCCCTCCCGGTCTCTCCCTCCCTGTCTCTCCCTCCCTGTATCTCCCTCCATGCCAGAGGCCTAGGACATAGTACAGAAATTGGTGCTGCTGCTCACTGTTGCTTGTTGCCGCTCGCTTTACCAGGAGCTTTTTGCTGTCCTGGCAAAGGAGACAGCAAGCGCGCTTGGGAGGCGGGTATCACTGTGTGTGTGTGTCACTTGGTAGCTGTCACTGTGTGTGTGTGTGTGTGTGTGTGTGTCACTTTGAAGTGGTCTGTGTGTTTGTGTATCACTGGGGAACCTGTGTGTGTGTATATGTGTGTGTGTATATATTATATAATATTTTAAAAATTACAAAAAAGACATGTTGTGAGAATAAATTATTTATTAACATTGTGCAACTTTGATAAACACACACACACACACACACACACACACTAAGTGACCACTAAAGAGGAGCTGCTGGTGATGAGCTCAGGCTGAAAATTTGAAAGCCCCTGAACCCCTCTTATTCTCCCACTGCCCCCCGCTTATCTGCTAATTCTGCTGTAATCATACAGTAATAATAAACATTTCTGAGAGCAGTGACGTCTCCCTGTGTCTCTGGGTGTAAGTACAGTTGTGTGTGTGTGTATGTGAGCGTTAGGAGCGCGCGGTTTCCATTGTAAGTCAATGGGCTCATTGATTCAATGGGGATTCCGCGACGGCGCTTTCCAGGAACCGAGTTGGCAGCCGTCCCAAGCCGCCAAAAACGCAAAAGCAGAACTTTGTCCTAAAAAAAAACAAATGCAGAGCTTTTAGCTGTTAGGCCAAAGTTCAACGTCAATAGTGGCTGTGGGAATCGTAGGTATCTAGGGCACTCAGGAATTAAAATTCTTTTTGCCACTGAGTTACTAGGCCTCCACACCTCGACACCCAACCGGAAGTCCCAGAATTCCAGGACACCCGGAAAGGGTGTGCGGGCCAGAGGCGGCGCTCGGCCATTAGGTGTTCCAAGGCGTGGCCAGCACGGCACAGCAAGTACGAGAAAATGATCTAGTCCGAAACCCTACTAAATCATAAGTCCATATCTCCGGTTCGGGAAGGGTCCCGAGGGCCATGGTTTGGGGTGCCGTAGTCCACTGCTCCGGCCTATGCTGCCAAAAAAACCATTCATGACCCTCTATGACCAAGGAAGTATGACCACCATTAAAATGTTCGGGAGTCAAAACAGAGACAAAATGAAACACAAAGTAATGTCCCCTAACCCCTCAATTCACCATAGCGGTTATAACCGCGACCAGTCTAGTAAGGGGTTAACCACCCTCACCACCACTCGGGACGCCCTACAGACCTCCACACTAACATCACACACAGTGAGGCCTCTCATTAACCACTCTAACCCACTACCCAACACACAAGGGAGGCCTACCAAATACACCCTCACCCCCAGTACCCACTTAAATACAGTGACCCACCATATAAGCATCATTTTATATTTTTAATACATTACCCACCCACTGTGCCCCCCTTAAAATACAAGATTTATCATTTGTACAAACAGGGTGTCCATAACGGTAGCCCCATGCGAGTCCCGGTGGGCGGAGGGGACACCTGAAAGACCTACAGCTGGGGTACACAGCAGCCCTTTTCCAAAACAGGTGTTGGAGGTTGCTGGTGGGTCCAGCAGCACCATGGACCAGGTGGTCTCATTCGGGCCACGTGGGCCACAATTGGGTCCCACAGTAGGCAGCGGATGTCTGGGTAGCCGGGTCCGACACAAAGGTGTCTGCGGGCCGGGGGGTTCCCATGGGCGTTTGGGTTATAATCACGCAGTGCTCATACGGGTACGCGGTGGCCCCACAGAAGTGGACCAACACATAATCATCCCCACACCTTATGGGTCTGGTGGTTGCCCACCACAGATTGTGATGGCCATCACTTCCTCCCAGCAGACTACGGGTCCGCAGTGCCCCCACAGATGTGCGGCCACCGCTTCAATCCGAATGTGTCAACCCGTGGAACCACCAGCCTGATCGGTGAGATACCAGAGGAGACTCACAGGTGGTCTCCAGATGTCCCACGCAGAAGAACCACGGAACAAACACGGGAATGTACAACAAGAACCTGGCCTATACATTAAACTACATAACTCCCCCCCCCCCCAACACCTACAGTTAAATAATGGCAAAATAACTCGTATCCCCGAGATGGCTAATAGCTGAATTGCCCATCATTAAACCAGTAACTAGCATATTCAGAAAAAATAAAGTACATTACTGACCCATAAATAAGAAGTTGCTCAGTCGCCAGCGACATCTTGTCTTGCCCACAAAAGAATACGCAAATTACAAAGCCCAATACATTGCAAGTACATTCAGATATCAATTACCCCCGTAAACAAATTATCAGTGAATAACCGCAAAAGGTAATCTATTAACGGGGGTTAAGCCACATGCCCGATAACCACCCTTCACCCAGAAGTTGATACAGTGGGCTTCATCATTGCAACTATATATAACAGTAGTAATATAGATGATATAGATATTTATTATATATATATAAATATATATTATATATATATAGATATATATATTATTATACTATTCTATATAGATATATATAATATGTCACATACACACACATGAGAACCAGAACAACTAATGGAGAGGGTACCAAAACCATTACTGTACTACAAATAACACTTCTCCATACAAAATACATGACTTCCTTATAATCCTAAACTGATCTTACAATCTAAATCAGCAAAGGCCAATGAAAAAACCTCAACTATCCAACAAACATTGCAATTTTTACATGTAGAAATGATGCATAAAAATCTAGGCATCTTATACATTCTGCAAATGAATGTTAACATATATCATTGCAACAAAATTACAAATACCTCCAAACAAGTAAAACTATTTAACCATCAAGTAAACAAAAAAAAAGAAAATCAGTAGCCAATCATTATTACATCCCTAAACAATTGACCAGTCCCATCCCGAACAATGAAACATTTAACTTATTCACGATGGAACAGAACAATTTAGCATCGTGAAAAAATATAAGTACCAAACAGACATACAAACTTTTAAACAAGGTAACCATGAATCACAAGCACACTAATTACAATATCCACCATTAATCTATCTAATTTTAAAATACGTTAAACACACATAAAGCATAGCAGCAGAGACAACTTAAATGTAAACCACATCAAATCAGCTTTTTAAAACACATTAATTTCTTACCAAGTATGTATTATATCTCTCTAGACATAGTATACATACATCACAGTGGCCAATAATGATCTATACCACAAAAAAAAAATACACATTGTTAAAAAGGCTTTAAAAAAAATTAACAAGTTAAGTAAAATACATTTATTTAGTCACTTACATTGAAACGTGGCACCCACCGCTCCCGTTGCGCAGATACAACGAACCCAATTCCAACAAGGCACAGGAACCCATTAAAATAATAAACCATTAAAAAAATAAAACATTACCACTAAAAATGCAAATCATCCACGGAGGTTTATAGTGAATCCAGTTTCTATGTATGATTCTTTCTTCTATCTGTCTGTATCCGGACGGGGTTTTTTATTCTCTTTGTAGGAGGTCCTTCCTCCTCTGCGTTCTGTCTTCAACATGAGACGCAAGGCTTGTAAGCCTATGACGTCAATTTCTTCATATGGTCCATGGCCCTGATTGGGCCTTGAAAACCCTAGTGTTGTTGGCCGATAAAAATAAAAATGATGGGACGTCAATAAAGGCAATGGCCGCACAGCAAAATCAGAATGGCTTGCTTCAATTGACTTTAAAGAGTGAAGTCAATAAAGAAAACATGGCCGGCTCAAATGGTACGGGAGACCATCAGAGCGTGGGAAACTCCACTCCCACTATGTGCTCTAGTTATACCATGTGACCGAGGGCTTGGGGGGAGGAAAAGGATAGTGGAATCATTGCAAGCCTGTCAGCAATCAGAGTACGGGAGGGAGTTTCCCACGCTCTCTTGATTGGTCTCCATATATATAAACAGATATATTATATCTATATAGACAGCTTAAACCCCGTCTATAACGAGCCTCGTTATACCGCGATCGGTTCGTATAACGCGGTTTTCCCGTGGCTCCAGGTTTTAAAAAAAAAAAAAAAAAAAAAAATTTTAAAAAAAATTTTTTTGTTATTTTTGTTTTTTTGGGCACACAACTGGGCACACACGCAAACCACTCACTGCACACACACTGCTCATTGCTCAACACTGCCACATGCACACACACTTGCACACGCATAACAATCGGATCATTGCGCACAATGCACACACCACTGAACCTGCACACACAACGCTCATTGGACCACACGGAACACACACTGACACATGCACACACACTGCTCATTGCTAACACGGCACCACACTGACACACTGACACACAACACTTGCGGCACACTGCACACACATGCTAATTGGACACACCTGCATCACACATGCACAATGCACACGCACACTGCTCATTGGACACACTGCCACACACACTGCACACGGCACACACATGCTCATTGCTCACACTGCACACACGGACACACTGCACACACAATGCTAATGAGGACACCAATGCAAACACACGCAACTGCACACACACTGCTCATGGACACACTGCACACACCACTGCAAACTGCCACACAGCTGCTCAATTGCTCAACGGCACACACTGACACACTGCACACAACATGTCATTGGACACACTGCACACCTGCCTACACACTGCTATTGCTCACACTGACACACTGCCACACTGCACACACACTTGCTCATGCCACACTGCACACCACTGACACACTGCACCACACACTGACACTGCACACCAAACTCCTCATTGCCCTCAATGACACCATGCAAACACGCACACTGAACACACAACTGATCATTGCCACACTGCAACAACTGCACACTTCGCCACACACATGTACACTGCACACACCTCCTCATGCTCACCACTGCACACACAAATCACACCACAATTCCAGACACTAAAAGACACGACACCACACTACGCACACGCAACCAAAACTCCCACGCACACTTACGCACACTAACAAACATGTCAAGCACACTCACACCCACTTACCACACACGGTACACACACTTAGACACTCACCAGACCCACACAGACACGCACCACAAACTTACACACACTTACCACACTTAGACACTCACGACACGTCAAGACACTTCACACACACCTTTACACTACAAGTACAACACACGGACACCACCACGGAAAAACACATCGTACATCACACTTACACACACGGTAGACACTCCAGGACACTCACACAACACTGACACAAACTGACACACACTTACACCCACACGTCAGACGATCTTAAAAAACCGCACACCACACAGTACCGCAGAGAGCAACAACCACGGGCGCGCCCGAATGAGGACAGACAACACACAAGCGCGGCAGCGGCACACAGACGGGGGGTGGGGTAGGAGCAGAGGAAAAAGGCGCGACCGCACCACACCCTGCTCCACCACCATTCATCACGCCACAGGCAGAGGTGAGCGCCCAGGGAAAGCGGTGGGGAGAAGAAGGATAGAAACCCCCCGTACACCACCTCCGTGCAGGCAGCGGGATATGAGGTAAGCGGCGACCTGGAGGGACATCCCCGTCCCATCTCTGCCTCGCGGGCCATGCCGCGGCTGAAAAGGGGGAAGCGGGGACAGGAGGGAATCCCCGCTAACCATCTCATGCCCCGCGGTCATGTAACACGGGAAGGGGGAAGGAAGCGGGGCACAGGAGGGACATCCCCGATCCCATCTCGGCCCCGCAGCCTGTCCAGCGGTGACAAGAGGGGGAAGCGGGACAGGAGGGACATCCCCGCTACCCATTCTCCTTGCCCCGCGGGTGTCCGCGGTGAACAGGGGGGGAAGTGGCGGGAAGCGGAGGACATAGGGACATGCCGCTCCCATCTCCTGTCCGCGGGATGAATAGCGCTAAAGCGCGGCGGCCAGTTTTTGTTCTCGCGACCCGTTAGTAATAGCTGTTGGTCTCGGGGTGGGACCGAGACTCCGCTGTTATAACGGGTTAGCTGGATAATATAGAGATATAATATTATATATTATATTAGATTATCTATATCTCTATATTATTATCTATATATATATATATATATTCATACAAACACATGATGAACCAATGATACAAATATATATTGGAAGGGTATCAAAAACCAACTGTTGCTACCACAAGAACACATCAATACCGGGACAACTACATTACAATGAATTTCCTTTATATCCTAACGGATCTGTACATAAAATATAATTTGTACAGTGAGCTTTATATTGCAACGTATGATTATATAAATATATATAGTTGACATTATGAAGCCAATGTACAAATTCCATGGGTGAAGGGTGGGTATCGGGCCAGGGCTTTAACCCCTTAATACCTTTGCGGTTATTATCTGATAGGTGTTTAACGGGTGTGGTTAATGATATCTTGACTGTACTTGCAATGTATTGTCTTTTGTATTGGCTATGTAGTTTGTGGAAGACAAAGGATTTTGTCGATGGCGATGGAGACTTCTATTGAGGAGGTCAGTAGTATACTTTATTATTTGAATATGCTAGTTATGTTTTTAATAAATGGGGCACTTAACTCTATTATCCATATCGGGATAATAGTTATTTTGCACATTATGGTACTGTAAGTGTGGGGGGGTTGGGGGGGGTGTTTGTATATTGAAGGTATAGGACCAGGTTATTTTTTTACATTCAGGTTTGTTTCCGGGGTGTCTGCGTGGACATCTGGAGACCACCTGCGGGTCTACTCTGGTATATCAGGGGTAATCAGGCTGGTGGTTAACGGGTGGTGAAACAAGCGGGGATGAAGCGGTGGATTCCTCACAATCTGTGGGGGGACCGGGGAACATAGTATGCGGGGGATGAAGTGGTAAGCCCCCCCCGGTCTCACATCTGTGGGGGGCCGCCGAACCAAGGTCGCGGGGGGATAATGATGTGGTCACACTACTGTGGGGGTGCACCGCTGTTCGGACCCGTAATGAGACTCGTGAGTTCCCCAGCCCCCATGGGAAACCACACGCCGGCCACTCAGGACACCAAGACGGTGCGTGTTGGTACGGTACACTGCAGGGCGGATAGTAGTACTGTAAGAATCTTAAATGGATGAAACCAGACCTTATTCTTTGAAGTTCGCCCCTGAGCAAACATACCGGCAAAACTGGAAAGCACCGGCTAATATCCTCTTGTATGCCGTAAGAGGAGGAGGGGGCTGTGCGAAAAAATGCCCATCCTCAGTATTGAATGTTGCCTTATCGAAATTCTTGGTTCGGGGAAAATTGAAGGTAATTCAGATTTTTCACTTTCTATATAGTCGGATAATCTCTGAAAAGCGCCCCTTCTACCTGTCCCAAGCATTTTAATGGCACAAAATATGAGAATTGCTGTTGTAAACCTCATTTTGGTTGGTATATTATTAAGGACTTGACATGTGTCAATTCACCAAGTGCAGGCAATAGAATCAGTATGTAGAATAACGACAGCATTGTTATGTGTAAGATACGTGGAGATTTGAATTATGAAGGCCCTCTAATCTGAGAACGTATTCAGCGACCAGGGCAATTTACAGGAGACGTTTGTGCGTGTAGCCCACTCTTTTTAAAACACTTAAAGGGGAATGGGGAATCCGCTCATCCTATAATGTACAGTAGGTAATAGTATGGGACATGGGCTTTAAGGGATCAAAAGGCATATTATTGTCGGTGTGTGGTGATCCAATGAAGCGATCGAAAGATCCCCAAAATGATAAGCACATCTCTGCCGGAAAATTTACTTGAAAACCAGGGATCAAAAGGAGGAAATTACCGGTAGGTAAACTGTTTAGCGGAATGAGTTAGCCTATAGTACCATACGTCCAAAGATAAATAATAAAGTTTTATTCAAGTAAAAATACTAGTAAAAACAACTATACAAATCAATGCAAAACGTGTTAAAAAAACTCCGGTCAGAGGGATGGTGTTATTCTGTGGTCAAGTAATTCTGTGGGATTGTTCTCTATTAGTATATCTGCGACTAACTACATCAATATCGCTATTGTCTATAAGAACCGAAGTAGAATTTTTGACCTGAAGAGTGGGATATGCTATTCTGAACTGATTAGTATCAGACAGTGGTACAACAGGCTAATAAGGTATTATTTGTCTTACAACGCAAGTTGTGCCTATTGAGTTACTATTCATATCAGGTATTTGGTATAGATTGAAAATCTTTGTATACACATTCGCCAATATATGGATGAATGACAGTGCGCAAGTAAAAGGACAGGACTGTATATAGTTGCGAGGCGAATAAATACAAGGTGTGATGCACGGCGGAATCATTCACAATTACCTGGATATGGACTGTTGAAGCCACTATTTTTATCTAGTTTTAAAACCTGCCAAATTGAACACAAACTCACTATTGCCCTGCTTGCACAATGGATCCACTATTGCCATCTCGGCGGAAAAACACGCAGAACGTGCACCCAAACAAATCACAATCCACATTAAATCATTGGAAAATCAACAACGGTCAAAATCGTTGTGATTAGCAGCATTATCGGAAGATGAACGAGTGAATGCCACGTGGAATAAGCGACTGTACGAAAACGGCACAGAGAAATCAGGTCGAATAAGGGGCCGCTGTATCTGTAACTCCCGGACAAGGGATTAGTTCAGCATTCTCCGGAAGAAGAAAGAGAGCGGTGGGTCAGGAACTTCATGTCGAGTGTGAGGTTCCAGGACATTTCGGGCTAAGTCACCCGATCAACTAAAGACTTTGTTTTATGTTCGTATTTCACCTAGGAAAGTCTTTAGTTTTGTATCCTCAGACACCCCAGTAGTGTTGTTTTATTCTGTATTTGTTAACCACGGTTGGGTACGTCTGTTTCATATAAATGACAAGTGGTTTTAACTATCCTTGTTTTGCTCAGTGTATCATCCCGAATATAAAAAGGTGTAATATCCTGGTCCCAGTGACGCTATGTAGTGTAATGTGGGGTTTTACTGTTGCTCCAGGCAGGGACTGATCGTCAGATGATGGGGAGCGAGGGGTACCTGGTTTTATTCCAGTGACAGCGCTCCCCGCGAAAGCTCTGCAGCACAAGATAGCCCCTTCACAGGACCCAATTCCAATGTCAGCACAACATGGGTATAATAGAACAGGTTATTGAAATCAAAACTAATACCAACACAGCAGTAAAGCACCAACATGCAGGCCCGGCGCAGCCTAACATACACGATTGGTTATGCCCACTGGTCAACCACCAGCTCTACGATCCCGTTAAGGTTTTAACCAACGTACTGAGGTGCAAGCTGGGCACTACTAACCAACAGTAGACAACACAACCACAATAGTGTGTGTTTGCTAGCGATGGCCAAACAGTATGTAAAAGTATCGTAGTGCACGTGTGTAGTACCTGCCCAGGCTCTCCAGCAACCAAGGTAATGTCGAAACAATAACAGGATCGCTGATCAGTCATAGTTAGTAGTCACGCGGCATCTGCCTCTACGTGTTCCACAATGAAGAGGAGTCTCTTGATTGTGGTGGTGATTGGTTCAGACCACTCGACGCAATTAGAATGTGTGGCGTCTAGCTGAGTCCTCACTATATACATCTAATGGGGCACCTCCAAGCATACTTTGGTCCAGGGGCATATCTGGGGCCTCACGGGGCAGGTGAGGCAAAATAGGCCTAGAATCCCGACGCCAATGACTCTGAGGCACGACTCTGGTCCTGGCTTTCAAAAAGTAGGAACCTTAGAAGAAGCAGCAGTCTGATTTTACTTTGGTCCCAGCGCGCCAAAAGTATACTCCGTTGCAGGGGATTATACTGAGAATATTGCGGGTTGCGTACCAGCTGCGTACCTGTTTACACAGTGGCCTGCTGGGGGTTGTAGGTCACTCAGAGTCTAAACTGTTGTATATGGACACCACTCCAGTGGTACCTGCGCATGCGCACTTTCTCCCTAATGGCACGGCGCAATCAGGGAAACTATGCAGGCTATGCATGAAAAACCTCACCAGCGCGTATGCATCGCAATGATTGCAGCATCCCTGCGAAGGAAGCAACCGTGGACTCTCCTGGACTGCAACAGCAGGCTCCTGTACCTTTCTCGATTTCGCAATATTTCGCCCAAGCTTCCGCGCAAGCTGCCAAGTAAGGGGTTCAAGGGGGACTTAGGAGGCGGACCCAGACTATATATTTATGCTTGGAAATATTCAATTGGAGAACTTTATTGTCATGGGTTAGAACAGAGAGGGTGTTGTAAACAGCCGAGATTTCCAGTGGGAATGTGTTGAATTATTAGTAATGGATATTTTAAATAATGCGTTACATGTATTTCCCTCCGTGTTTTGTTTTTAACAGATCATATATTTTGTTATTGACGATGTCACTCCTATTCTCGGAAAGAAACAAAAGTAATCAAGTAACCGTTCTTGATTTGGTCAGTGTTTGAAAGTTATTAAAAATCTGTTTTTCAATGCAAGGAATAAAAGGTGAAGGTCAACATTGAAAACCCAATCTATTGACCCTCTTATTCCTCCTTTTTTTAATTCCTGAAATCATCCGACCCTCCCCCCCACTAAGGAACATATAACCAGGAAACAATGAGTATCTACTCCTGGCTTCCTCTGTTGGGGCAGAACATTATCTCTCTTGAGCCTCAGGAGACATTGTTACCCCGTGAGACAAATCATCCCACCAGGAAAAAGCAAGATGAACAAGATCAGCTGTTGAGGGTCCCAAACTTCAGGGGACAAGTCAATCCCCTAAGTGAGAGTACTCAGACGTCAACAAAAAAAAAATTAGAAGAGAGGGCTCATTTACCTGCGAGTCACTGGGGAACCCCTGGTAGTATCACAGAGATAAACTATGGCGGGGACTTTGAAATGTTGATGAGTAGATAGGAGAAGCATGCCGTGATCCGGAAAATCACATAACAAAATCGCTCGGTGAAGAGTCATCAAAGGTGGTCGTCTAACACAAGATCAATTCTGTATGTGGACCTGAAGGGACTAATATAAGGTGTGTGTGACCACTTCTGCTGAACAACACAGCTAAACCTATCATGGTTTCATAGGCATGGACACAAGATCCTGATCCACAAAGTGGATCGTAAGGAGCCTGGACATCTGTATGGAGCAAGGAATGTATTAAGAGGAAAGAGATGGCTGCCGTGGCTGGACGATAGCGTAGCCAAACGCTACGTAGACAAGTGGGAGCACAAGTGAAATCTCGGCTGAAGCAATTCACGTCATAAATAAAGAGAAGGTTTTGTCCTTTCAGTGCAAGATGACAGCGCAAACGACAGCGCACAGATCGCACAGACTAAGAACTCTATACTGTGCCGCTGATGTTCGGGATTGGCTAGGGGAAAGACCGACGCGGAGCACACCGCCAGCATCTGTTCCCGTCTCGAGTTCTGCCGCGCGCGCTCCAAGGGCTGCAGGGAAAGCAACGAGCACACCGCCAGCCTGGTCCGTCTGTATCCGGACACACGAGCTCCCAGGGACTGGCAGGGAAAGCACGAGCACACGCCCAGCCTGTCCTGCCTGTCCCTGCACAATCACTGCTCCCAGGGACTGGAGGCGAAAGCAACGAGCACACCGCCAGACCTGGTTCTGCTGATCCCTGCACAATGTCCCAGGACTGGCAGGGAAAGCACCGACGCACACCGCGAAGCCTGGGTCATGCAATCCCATGCACGCGCCTCCCAGGGACTGGCAGGGAAAGCACCGAGCACACCGCCAGCCTGTCCTGCCTGATCCCTGCTTTCTGCTGAAGATTGGGAAGCCCCTGAACCCCTCTTATTCTCCCACTGATCTGCCCTTACCTTCTAATTCTGCTGTAATCATAATAATAAACCTTTCTGGGAGCAGTGACGTCTCCCTGTGTCTCTGGGTGTAAGTACAGGTGTGTGTGTGTGTGTGTGTGTGTGTGTGTGTGTGTATATGTGTGTGTATATGTGTGTGACAGTGTGTGTATAAGAATGAAGGTGTGAATATATTGAATACCAGCATTATGAGTTGTATTAGGAAATGTATAAAACTAGCAGCAAAATAGTTGGTAAGGTATCTGGGTATATATACCTGTGTATAGTGTATAAAGGGCTACATCTGCAGTCTCCTTATATAGGGGGAATGTAATCATTGATAATATTTACATTTATTTTGTGCAATCAGAACAATATATTTATTTTCTTTAGGTGCAACTAAACACATCTGAAATGAAATATGTAAGTGTGTATATTATTTATTTATTTATAAATTATTTTACCAGGAAGTAATACAGTGAGAGTTACCTCTCGTTTTCAAGTATGTCCTGGGCACAGAGTTAAGACAAATAATACATGTTTACAAATACAGTTACATAATGAGCAGGGTATACATTATATACAAGACATTGCATGCACAGTTAAAGATAATGTATGTTATATAACCCCATTCCTCACTGCCCGATAATTCCCCTCACTCATTCTGTGGTTATAGTATCTGCGTTGGAAGGACTCTCATATGTAACCCCCGTTACATAGTCATAAACAACCTATAATATGGTACAGTACCGTACAATACAAGAACAGGAAAATAACATATATATAGAGGACCAATACATTACCGCACATCTACAGGACCAATACATTACCATTCATATACAGGACCAATACATTACCATTCATATAAAGGACCAATACATTACCGTACATATACAGGACCAATACATTACCATACATCTACAGGACTAATACATTACCATACATCTACAGGACTAATACATTACCATTCATATACAGGACCAATACATTACCGTACATATACAGGACCAATACATTACCATACATATACAGGACCAATACATTACCGTACATATACAGGACCAATACATTACCATACATCTACAGGACCAATACATTACCATACATCTACAGGACTAATACATTACTATTCATATACAGGACCAATACATTACCGTACATATACAGGACCAATTCATTACCATACATATACAGGACCAATACATTACCGTACATATACAGGACCAATACATTACCATACATCTACAGGACTAATACATTACCATTCATATACAGGACCAATACATTACCATTCATATAAAGGACCAATACATTACCATACATCTACAGGACCAATACATTACCATATATATACAGGACTAATACATTGCCATACATCTACAGGACCAATACATTGCCATACATCTACGGGATCAGTACATTGTCATACATATACAGGGCCAATAAGTTACCATATAATGCATATATAGGACCAATACATTACCAAACATATACAGGACCAATACTATACGATTTAATACATCTACATGACCAATACATTTCAATACATCTATAGGACCAATACATTACCATACATCTACATGAACAATACATTACCATATATCTATAGGACCAATACATTTATATTCATATACAGGAACAATACATTACCATATATCTACAGGACCAATACATTACCATTCATATACAGGACCAATACATTACCATTCATATAAAGGACCAATACATTACCATACATCTACAGGACCAATACATTACCATATATATACAGGACTAATACATTGCCATACATCTACAGGACCAATACATTGCCATATATCTACGGGATCAGTACATTGTCATACATATACAGGGCCAATACGTTACCATATAATGCATATATAGGACCAATACATTACCAAATATATACAGGACCAATACTATACGATTTAATACATCTACATGACCAATACATTTCAATACATCTATAGGACCAATACATTACCATACATCTACAGGACCAATACATTTATATTCATATACAGGAACAATACATTACCATATATCTACAGGACCAATACATTACCATACATCTACAGTACCAATAAATTACCATTCATATAAAGGACCAATACATTACCATACATATACAGGACCAATACATTACCATACAGCTACAGGACCAATACATTACCATATATCTACAGAACCAATACATTACCATATAGCAACAAGACCAATACATTACCATACAGCTACAGGACCAATACATTACCATATAATACATATAAAGGACCAATACATTACCATATAATACATCTACAGGACCATTACATTACCATTCATATACAGGAACAATACATTACCATACATATCCAGGACCAATACCTTACCATAC
>WSYH01014835.1:0-14989 GCA_036426205.1 Ascaphus truei
CCCGGCTGTGTATAGTGTAACCCTCCGTGCCCGGCTGTGTATAGTGTAACCCTCCGTGCCCGGCTGTGTATAGTGTAACCCTCCGTGCCCGGCTGTGTATAGTGTAACCTCCGTGCCCGGCTGTGTATAGTGTAACCCTCCGTGCCCGGCTGTGTATAGTGTAACCCTCCGTGCCCGGCTGTGTATAGTGTAACCCTCCGTGCCCGGCTGTGTATAGTGTAACCCTCCGTGCCCGGCTGTGTATAGTGTTACCTCCGTGCCCGGCTGTGTATAGTGTAACCTCCGTGCCCGGCTCTGGAGGAGTCTGCATGGTGATATCCTACATCACATGATGGGGAGGGGCAATACCAGCGTGATCCCACCCCGTTAACCCATTATGGTCGTTAACCCCTTGGACTAATTTGTAGTCTCCAGAAGGGGACTACAACAGCTTACATAACACATGGGGTAATATCTCCTTAAACTCCCTGTATTAACCCTGCTCAGCGTTGCAGGGGTTAAATGACAATGTTTACTAGAAGCCGCTGTACTGTACATCCCCGAAATCTGCATTTCCCCTCAATACTCTGATTGTTCTCATTGTACCGGCCGCACTCCTATAACTTAGGAGAAGTATGTCGAAAGTTATTTGTACAGCGTGAAGTTCAAAGGAGAATCACTGCAGACAGCATAAACTAGGTCAGAATGTAAATATTACCGGTCCGTTGCCCTCCTGAATGGGCTTTTATCACGAGGGATGCTGCCGTAGGTGACACAACATTAGCACATTAGAGCACATTTACTAAACAGTGCTAAGCCTTAACAAACGTAAAATTAGTCAAGTGAATAGATGAGAACCCATACATCGGCAACAGAAGGGTTAAGAAGTACCAAACGTTACCCCTGCATAGCATGGGTGTCACTGGAGACCAGAACTTTTAACACCAAAATACCCGGATCCTTTGATTGAGCAAAGCAAAAAATAAAATAAATTGCGACTTATTTACAGAATTAACACACACACATTCGTTTACAATTACAACGAAAATACACGTACTGGGACGGGGTAAAACGAAATATCTTGTTTCCAAAACAAGATGTTGCAAAACAAAGTCTCTAGGAGCAATTTCCCAGGAGCGAGAATTGCTCGCGAAAAGAGCCTGAAACAGTCCTCGGTCAGCAGCGCAACTTGCCGCGTCTTTTTTACTCCGTCAGAGCTGCTTCTTTCGTTCTGTTCCCATAGTACTGGATCTTGTAACCTTAGTTCTTACGAACTCTTGAAGCTTAGCTGAGTCTTAGGTGAATCTGTTACAGCGTGATGACTCTCATTCCCGATGGGCTGCAGAGGTTCTTATAGGGTTAACATTCCTAAACATAACTAGTGCAGCCTATCTCTCCGTGGGAATATTTCTGTCCCCACTATCACGGAGTTGCCAATACTTTGCAAACCTGGCAGAGGAGCTTCTCATTCTGCTATGGGCATGTTCGAACTTTGCACCTTTGCCGCTTAGCATATGAGACCCTGCCCCTCTAACCTGGTGCCGCTCAGTTTGAGCAGGGTGACATCTTGCTAACAAATGGTTTAACACCTCCATATCCTGGATTGCCTTTGAAGGTTAGAGGTCGGAGTAGCCACTCTGTCTCCCATGCAAATGGATTTTTACCCATACTGAACATTACTTGAACTTAAAAAACATATAACTCTCCCCACCTTATACCTGGTGGGAGATACACTGAACCCCACATTGGGTTCTGGGGTTTGGGCATATACCAGGGACCTTTGAATGTAATTCAATTCCCTGCCCGGTCTTACTGTTCTGGTCTGTGCTGAAGCAAGGAGATTTGGCGGTGAGCTGCAAACTGCTTTCTAGGGAGGATTTTATCCGGTGGCCTGTGTCTTTATTTCCTCAGGAATCTGGGGGGATTCCTGAGTACATGTTTTGGGGTAACCCGCAACTCTGGACCCCTTCTACCCAAACACACCCTGACAACATTGTCCTGTAAATTCACCCCTGAACCTCATGCCCTGCGAATCACCTGGAACAGTAAAAATACACATACATCTTCATTATAAATGCAGTTACATGCCATGATTGGGTTGAAGAGCTGACAGTCACAATTCCCCCGTATGGCTCAGGGGCACCCAGCCAGGCAGAATAACCTTATTATTGGCCTGGGTACCCCTTCACCGTCACAATGGGCCACTGTTGTCATGATCATTTACATACCCACATCTCTGCTCAGAATTTATCTGGGAACGAGGAGACCCTTGGGGTTAAGGTACTGGTCTTTGAAGTGGGAATCAGTTTCATGACCCAATTTCCTTGGGCGAGTTATCCCATCTGGGTGTGATTCTGGTATTAGATTGTAAGCTCTGCAGAGCAGGCTCCCCCGTGACTGGGAAACTGTACTGGTAATAACCGCGGCCACATCAGAGCCTGAAACAAAATATACTGTATTACTCTCAGAGACACAAGCCCCCTCCCCCAGCACCTAACGGGTTAAGAGAGCGTAAGAAGAGGAGTCCAGCTGTGATCTCCGGTCTGTGGCTGAGCTGCAGGAGAGGGCGACGGGGGCGATGCTGCCCTGTGCTGGAGAAGAATGAAGCCCCATTTCATTTGAATGGAGCGGACCTGTTCACCGGCGCCGGGACGCGGTTTCTTGGCATGTAGAATAAGCCGATCAGCGCCACGGGAAATCCGGCGGGTAAAGACGCCGCACACAGACGCCCGGGGACATCTGCCCCCTCACTCCATCTACTTGCAGAGAGGCGGAAAATGCGATTTGGGGGGAAAGTGTTTAAATCCGTCGGATTAACGCCGAGAAGAAAAGGGGAATCAGGAGTGCGACTTTATTAACGCCTTCACTGCTGGGAGTGACTGGGAGATAAGCCCTGCGCGCCTCCCCGCGCCAGCTTTGAAGATCGGATGCCAATTGTCAGGAACAAACTGGGCCTCTTCCAGCTGGCGGAGGCCCGGAGCTTGCAGTTCCCTGGATTATGACGGGGTTTATAAATGGCCGCCGCTGGGGACTGGACACACAAGGGGGGAGAGGGGGGAGAGAGAGACGGGAAGGGGGGGGTGCACTCAACTCTATAACATCTCCACTAATTCCCGGTTCAGCATATCGATCCTGTCCTGGTTTTTGCTCCTATCTGTTAGCAGCTTTGGTATGTAGAAGAAGACCTGGATTAGGGCCTGGATTCTTATCACACTGACCTGGGGTTAGTTCCCAGGTTTGCTATAAACAGGTTGTGCTGACTGCAGGGAGATCGTGCTGACTGCAGGGAGATCGTGCTGGCTGCTGTCACCGCCGTGTGCCCCGGGTAGGTGAAGACCAAAAATATACAGGGATCCAGCCCTAACACATGGAATATACAGGGCCCAGCCCTAACACATGGAATATACAGGGCCCAGCCCTAACACATGGAATATACAGGGCCCAGCCCTAACACATGGAATATACAGGGCCCAGTCCTAACACACGGAATATACAGGGATCCTGCCCTAACACACGGAATATACAGGATCCTGCCCTAACAAACCAGGAATCTGCACTAAACCATGAATATACAGGGCCCACCCTAACATGGAATATACAGGGACCTGCCCTAACTCATGGAATATACAGATCCCAGCCCTAACACATTGAATAGAAGGATCCTGCACTAACACGGAATATACACAGGGCCAGCCCTACACACGGAATATACAGGCCCCGTCACCACCTCGATTGAAATACAGGCCCAGCCCTAACGCATGAATATACAGGGCCAGCCCTAACGCATGGAATATACAGGGCCCAGCCCTAAGCACATGGAATATACAGGCCCAGCCTAACACATGGAATATACGGCCCGCCCTAACACACGGAATATACAGGCCCAGCCCTAACGCATGAATATACAGGGGCCCAGTCCTAACACACGGAATAATACAGGGATCCTGCCCTTACACACGAATATACAGGGATCCTGCCCTAACAAATGGAATATACAGGAATCCTGCACTAACGCATGGAAATACAGGGCCCAGCCCTAACCATGGAATATAAGGGATCCATCCCCTAACAAATGGATATACCGGGATCCTGCACTAACGCATGGAAATACAGGGATCCTGCCTAACACAGGAATATACAGGATCCTGCACACTAAACCAGCCAGCCACGAATATACAGGGCCAGTCTCACTAACACACGGAATTACGAGGCCCAGCCCGACAAACGAGTACAGCATTACTCGGAATATAACAGGGCCCATTCTAAGTCTATACAGGCAGAACCTAACAGCCCAGCCAAACGGAATAACAGGGCCCAAGCCCTAACGCATGGAATATACAGGCCCGTCCTACAATGGAATATACAGGATCCTGCCCTAACGCATGGATATACAGGGATCCTGCCTAACACACGGAATATACAAGGGCCCAGTCCCTAACACATTGATATACAGGGCCCGTTCCTAAACACGATTATATACAGGGACTCCTGCCTACGCATGGAATAACAGGTATCCTGCCCTAACGCATGGAATATACAGGATCCTGCCCTAACAACAGAACATTACAGGGTCCTGCCCCGACACACATAATATAAAGGGCCCGTCCGTTAACACCGGAATATACAAACGGGATCCAGCCCTAACCACCGGAATATACAGGATCATGCCCATAACACACCGGGGAATATAAAGGGATCCTGCCCTAACCATGAATATAAAGGATCCGACAACTTAACGCATGGATCATACAGGGCCCGCCCTAAGCATGGAATATACCGGGATCAGCCCTAACAAAGGAATACACGGGATCCTGCCCTAAAAACCATAAATATACAGGGAACACAGCCCTACACACACAGTAATACAGGTATCCAGCCCGACACACAGTAGACAGGGATCCAGCCTAACACATGGAATATACAGGGAACCAGCTAACACACAGATATACAGGGATCCAGCCCTAACACACGATTATAAGACCATCCCTAACACCGCGAATATACTGGGTCTGCACCTAACACATGGAATATACAGGGGCCCCAGTCCCTACCACCACGGAATATACAGGGATCCAGGCCCTAACACCGTATAAGGGGATCAGCCCTAACAAATGGAATCTGTATACAGAGGATCCTGCCCGGGAACACAATATATACAGGAACCCAGCCTAAACACCAGTATACAGGGATCCACCCTAACACATGGAAATATAACCGGGAACCATCCCTAACACACGAGTATCAGGATGATCCGCCCTACACACAGGAGTATCACAGGGTAACCGCCCTAAACACACGAATATACAGGGATCCAGCCCTAACACAGACGGAACATATACAGGATCCAGCCCTAAACACAACGATAACAAGTGATCCACCACTAACACACGCAGAATATCTCAGGGATCCAGCCTAACACACAGGAGTATACAGGGATAAACCCCTGACCCAGACATAGATATACAGGGATCCAGCCCTAACAACACGAGAATTATACAGGGATTCCTGCCCTAACACACAGATAATACAGGGATCCAGCCTAAACAAACGAATATACAGGGAAAAACCCTACCACATCAGCATATACAGGGATCCAGCCCTGACCCAGACTATACCGGACACAAGATGTTGTGGATCCTAGTAGAAGCTGATGTTGGTTTGTTGGGGTGAGGAATGTTGAGTTGCTTTGTGGGTTGAGGTGGCGCCGCCTGCATAGCTGGAGAATTCCACATGATGTGCAAGGAGGGACTTGTCCGTACCTCTCTACTAAATCCCCCGCCTGGCCAGAGACCAGCGATAGCATCTCACCAGGAGAACTGACCCTCACTGCCAAGAGACCCGCAGAGATCTCTCACACACGGAGACTGACCCCATCACATGCCACGACACCAGCAGAGCATCTCACACAGGAGAACGACCCTCACTGCCAGAGGACCGCGGAATCTCTCACACAGGAAGCTGACCCTCATGCCAGACGAACCCTCAGTCATCTCTCACCATGGGACTGACCCCTCACCCGCAGGAGACCCGCTCAGTCGCTCTCACACAGGAGACTGACCCCCCCCGCAGCAGAACACCGCAGAGCATCTCACACGAGGGACTGACCCCCTCACTTCCAGCGACCACACCTAGCATCTCCACACATGATACTGCACCCATTCACGCCAGAACCCCGAGATCATCTCTCACACAGGGAGCTGACACCCTCACGCAGAGACCCACAGTAAGCATTCTCCATAACAGGAGACTGAACTCCACGCCTAGCCTTAAGACCCGCGAGAATCTCCACAGGAGGACTGACACCTCACATGCATAGGACCACCCATGCATCTCTACCACAGGAGACTGACGACCCGCACACTGCCGAAAACCCGCAGTAGGACCTCTCTCAGCGTCGGGACTGACCGGCGCACTGCCAGGTAGCCGCTCAGAGCTCTCCACAGCGGATACTGACCCCGCACTGCCGGAGTACCCGCAGAGCATCTCTCGACCGGAGACTGACCCGCAACTTGCCAGGACCCGCAAGCAATCTCTCCACCCCCACATCCAAGGAGAACTGACCCCTCACGCACAGAGACCCGAGAGTCATCTCTGAGAACAGGAGGAAGACCCATCACTGCATGCCAGACCAGCAGACAGCTCTCCACACAGGAACTGACCCCTCATGCCAGAGACCCCCCAGAGAGATCTCTCACACAGGAGACTGACCCCCCGCATGCCAGGACCCGCAGAGCATCTCTCAGGCAGGAGACTGAACCATCACTGCCAGAGGACCCCAGCTAGAATCTCTCACACAGGAGACTGACCCCTCACTGCCAGAGACCCCGCAGCGCATCTTCACAACACAGGAGACTGACCCTGCAGCCAGAGACCGCCGAGCTTCTCAGCAGGAGACCCACCGTCACTGCCCAGAGACCCGCGAGCTCTCTCAACACAGGAGACGTAACCCCTCACTGGCCAGAGTAACCCGCGGCACTCTCACACGGAGACGACCCCCCTCACTGCCAGAGACCCGCAGAGCATTTTCACAACAGGGACGTGACCCCTCACTGCCAGAGACCAGCAGAGCATCTCTCACACAGGAGACGCCCCCCTCATGCCGGAGACCCGCTAGCATCTCTACAGAAGGAGAATGACCCATCACTGCCAGAGACCCTCAGACGCATCTCTCAGACAGGAGACTGACCCCACACTGCCAGAGACGCCGCAGACCATCTCTCAGAACCGGAGACTGACCCCCGCACTGCCAGAGGCCGCAGAGCATCTCTCAGACCGAGAGACTGACCCCGCAACTGCAGAGACCCGCAGAGCATGCTCTCACACAGGAGACCTGACCCCTCAACTTGCCAGAGAGGCCCGCAAGCATCTCTCCACAGGAGGTAGACTGACCCCCTCACTGCCGTGTAGACCCCGCAAGCATCTCTCACACAGGATACTGACCCCCACTGCCGGAGACCCGCAGAGCATGCTTCTCATAAACGGAGACTGACCCATCACTGCCAGAGACCCTCAGAGCATCTCTCAACCGGAGACTGACCCACACGGCCAGACACCCGCAGACCATCTCTCAGACCGGATACTGACCCCTGACCCGCACTGCCAAGACCCCGCAGACGGACCATCTCTCAGACCGAGACTGAACACCCAACCCCGCACTGGCAGAGCGGACCGCAGGATGGCAGAGCGTGTGTGGCTGGATCCTGTGCGTGAGGTTCATGACAGGGGCATTACAAACCAAATACTTTTTAACAAACAAGATTAGTGTAATTTGACTGAATGAGAACGATACGTCCTCCCTCCCAGGGGCTGCGCCCGTACCATGCGCTCCCACATACTAACCCTCCCCGCAGCCCCCTCCCGTCTGCTATGATCGCATCAGAATTACGTCCTAAAAAGACAAGAGAGAGAGGTACAAATAATAATGCTCTCTGTCATTTTTATAAGCCATCAATCACTACTTTTAAAACCTTGCCAGTGTTTGTGCTACCATTAGCTCTAAGGCGCTAGGTTGTGTTGACCCGACCCTCCCTAGTGATAACCTGATGTTTGGATCAGACACCCTAATGATGCTTCTCAACCTAGCTCCAGTGGACAAGGGTTATCTCTGGTATGGACCATGGGACATTGCCAACATTGTCCCCCCTCTCTGTCCCCGTCCCCCCTTCTCTGCCCGTCCCCCCCCCCTCTCTGTCCTGGTCCCCCCTCCCTCTGTCATCCCCCCTCTCTGTGCTCCGAGCCCCCTCCCTCCCCATCCCCCCTCTCTGCCCCATCCCCTCTCTGGTCCCCATCTTCCCTCTTGGTCCCCCCCCCCTCTCGTCCGTCTCCCCTCTTGTCCCCCCATCTGTCCCAATGCCCCTCTCTGTCCCAATCCCCCTCGTCCCCGGAAATATTATATATTGTGTGCCTGTGTATATGATGGGATCGTAGGGTCATATGTTGGGTATCGTGGTACGTGGATGTGCTGTGTGATATTAGTGATCGTAGGATCAGATGTTTTGGGTATTCGTGGGGACGTGGATGTGCCGTGTGAGATAAGTAGATTCAAGGGATCATACTTGGGGGTATTCGGGGGACGGGGATTGCCTTGGGATATAAGGGAGATTAGGAGCATCAGACGTGGTTATTCGGGGACTTGGATGTGTGGCCGTGTGATATAAGGAGAGTCACGGGATCACGTTGGGTATTCTGGGAACGTGGAATGTGCCGTGTGATTTAAGGTAAGTAATGGACATATTTGGGTATTCGGGGGAGACTTGATGTTCCTTGTGATATAAGGGAGAGTAGGGATCAATGTTTGGTATTCGGGGACGTGGATGTGCCGTGTGTATAGGGAGGTAAGGGATCAGACATTGGTCTTCGGGGGAACTGGTATTGCCGTGTGATATAAGGGAGATCACGGGATCATATTTGGGTATTCGGGGACGTGGATGTTCCGTTGAATATAAGGGCGAGGTAGGGAATCATATGTTGGGTATCGGGGGACGTGATGTGGCCATGGATAGGAGGAGAGTAAGGATCAGATGTTGGGTATTCGGGGGCCGTGGATGTGCCAATGTGATATGAGGGAGAGTAGGGATCAAGATGTTGGGTATTCGGGGGACTTGGATGTGCCTTGTGATATAGAGAGTTAGGATCAGATGTTGGTATTGTTCGTGGGAACTGGAATGTGCCGTTGATATGAGGGAGAGTAGGGGCAGATGTTGGGTATTCGGGTGGACGTGGATGTGCCGTGTGATATAAGGGAGAATAGGGTCAGATTTGGGTATCGGGGGACGTGGATGTGCCTGTGAGACCCGCAGAGCATCTCTCACACAGGAGACTGACCCCGCACTGCCGGAGACCCGCAGAGCATCTCTCAGAAAGGAGACTGACCCATCACTGCCAGAGACCCTCAGAGCATCTCTCAGACAGGAGACTGACCCCACACTGCCAGAGACCCGCAGACCATCTCTCAGACCGGAGACTGACCCCGCACTGCCAGAGCGGACAGCAAGGAATTGCAGAGCTGTGTGTGGCTGGATCCTGTGGCGGTGAAGGGGTTCATGACAGGCATTTAAAACAAATACTTTTTAACAAACAATGTATTAGTGTAGTTGACTGAATGAGAAAGATAACGTCCTCCCTCCCAGGGGCTGCGCCCTGTAACATGCTGCTCACATAATAACCCTCCCGCAGCCCCAGCCCGTCTGCTAATGATCGCATCAGAATTACTGTCTAAAAAGAACAAGAGAGATAGGTAAATAATGCTTCTACTGGTCAGTTTTATAAGGCATCAAATCAGCTACTTTTAACCCTTGCAGTGTTTTGCTACCATTAGCTCTAGGCGCTAGGTGGGGGTGACCCAGACCCTCCCAGTGATAACCTGATGTTTGGATCAGACCCTTAATGCTGCTCACCGAGCTCCAGGTGGACAAGGGTTAATCTGTATGGACATGAGACATTGCCAACATTGTCCCCCCTCTCTGTCCCCGTCCCCCCTCTCTGTCCCGGTCCCCCCCTCTCTGTCCTGGTCCCCCCCTCTCTGTCATCCCCCCTCTCTGTGCTCGAGCCCCCTCACTGTCCCCATCCCCCCTCTCTGCCCCATCCCCTCTCTGTCCCCATCTCCCCTCTTGGTCCCCGTCCCCCCCTCTCTGTTCCCGTCTCCCCTCTTGGTCCCCCCATCTCTGTCCCCATGCCCCCTCGCTGTCCCAATCCCCCTCTGTCCCCGGGAAAATATATATATATATGTGTGCCGTGTGATATGAGGGAGAGTAGGGATCAGATGTTGGGTATTCGGGGGACGTGGATGTGCTGTGTGATATGAGGGAGAGTAGGGATCAGATGTTGGGTATTCGGGGGACGTGGATGTGCCGTGTGATATAAGGGAGAGTAAGGGATCAGACGTTGGGTATTCGGGGGACGTGGATGTGCCGTGTGATATAAGGGAGAGTAAGCTGGTATCAACTTTGGTATTCGGGACGTGATGCTGCTGTGTGAGATACGATAGTAAGCGGATCAGACTTGTGGGTAAGTCGGCTGAGGGACGTGGATGCTCCCGTTGATATAATGGAGAGTAAAAGGGATCAATTTTGGTATTCGTGGGCGTGGATGTGCCCGTTTGATATAAGGGAGAGTAGGGATTCAAGAGTTGGGTATTCTGAGGACGTGGATGTGTCCTTGTGATAATAAGGAAGTAGGGCATTCAGACTTGGGTATTCGGGGGGGACGTTTGTATGTTCCGGGTGATAATATAGGGAGAGTAGGGATCGAAGTTTGGTATTCGGGGACTGGATTTTCACCCTGTGAATTAAAAGTTGAGAGTAAGATGATCAGATGTTGGTATGCCGCGGGGACCTTGGATGTCCATGTATATGAGGGAGAGTAAGGGATCAGATTTGGTACTTCGTCGGGGGACGTGGAGTGCCATGTGATATGAGGAGAGTAGGGTCATATGTTGGGTATTTCGGGGACGTGGATGTGCGTGTGATATGAGGTAGAGTAGGATCAGATTTGGGTATTCGTGGGACGTGGAGTGTCTTCGTGTTATATGAGGGGAGAGTAGGGTCATATGTTGGGTATTTCGTGGACGTGGATGTGCCGTGTGATTAACTAATAAGGGCGACAAGGCCATATTTTGTCATGGTCGGCGGACGTGGAATTTGCCGTGTGTATAAGGGATAGGTAGGGATCGAATGTTGGGTATTCGGGGACTTGTATGTGCCGTGTATATTAAGGGCGAGTAGGTGATTCAGAGCCGTTGGGTATTCGGGTGACGTGGATGTGCCGTTTGATATAAGGGAGAGTAAGTATCAATTTTGTATGTCGGGGGACTGTATGCTGCCGTGTGATATAAGGGAGAGTAAGGATCATATTTGGGTTTCGGGGAACTGATGTGCCTGTGATCTATGAGAGTAGGGACATATGTTGGGTCATCTCGGTGGGACGTGGATGTGCCGGTGCTAGGGGAGGTAGGTATCCACCGTTGGGTATATGTCGGGGGCAAGTGGGATGTTCCTTGTGATATAAGGGAGAGCGTAAGGATCAGATGTTGGGTTATTCGGTTACTGTGGATTTGCCGGTGATATAGGGAGAGTAAGCGAATCAATATGTTGGGGTATTTCGGGGGAACGTGTATGCGCACCTGTGATATGAGGGAGAGTGGGATCAGAATGTTGGGTATTCGGTGAACTGGATGTGGCCGTGTTATATAAGGGAGATTCGGGTCATACGTTGGGATTCGTGAACGCGTGGATGTGCCGTGTGATATGAGGTAGAGTAGGTAATCAGTATCAGCCGTTGTGTATGTCGGGGGATTGTGATGTGCCGTGTGATCTACAGGAGAGTCAGGGACAGATGTGGGGGTATTCTGGGGGCCGTTGGAGGGCCGTGGAATATCTCGAGAGTAAGGAATCCGATTTTGGTCATTCGGGGGGACGTTATTTCCGTGTATATAGGAGAGAGTAAGGGATCAGATGTTGGGTATTCGGGGACGTGGATGGCCGTTGATTTAGGGCGAGTGGGGATCAGCTGTTGGTATTCGGGGGAACGTGGATAGTGCCGTTTTATATACTTGAATAGTGATCAGACTTTGGGTATCGGACGGGGTTTGCCGGTTTGTATGAGGAGAGTAATGGACAGTGTTGGGAATATTCCGGATGGGACGCAGATGTGCCACTGATACGGGAGATTAGGAGGGATCAGCATGTTGGGTATTTCGGGGGACTGTGGTATGTGCGTTTGGATATGAGGGAGAGTAGGGATCTATTTGGTATTCGGGGTACTTGGAGATTGACTTGTGGATATTGGTGAGCAGGAGAATAGGGATCGATTTTGGTATGTTCGGGGTAACTTTATGTGCCGGTGATATATAGGGCGAGTAAGGGACAGACTTTGGTTATTCGGAACGGGATGTGCCGTGTCGATATGAGGATAGTAATGCGATCAGATGTTGGGTAGGTCGGGGGACGTGGCTTGTGCCGTGTGATATACGGGAGGTAGGATCAGACGTGTGGGTATGTGGGGACTTGGATGTGCTTGTGATATAAGGCGAGTAGGGAATAGACTTGGGTAATTCGGGGGGACGTGATGTGCCGGTGTGATGATGGAGAGGATCCGATTTTGGGTCATTCGAGGGACGTGATTGCCTGGGATTGCGGGAGAGTAGGGATCAGATGTTTGTATCGGGGGACGTGGATGTGCCGTTTGATATGAGTGAGAGATAGGGATCAGCAGATGTTGGGGTATTCGGGGACGTGGATTGTGCCCGTGTGATACTGAGGAGAGTAGGGATCAGATCGGTGTAGTCGCGGGGACGTGGATTGCCGCCTTGGATAGGGAGATTCGGGATCAGACTGTGGTGTATTACGGGACTAGGGATGTGCCCTGTGATGATGAGGGGAGAGTCGGGAATCAAGATGTTGGGTATTTGGGGACTGGAGCTGCCAGTGGTGATATGAGAGAGAGTAGGGACGAGATGTTGACGGTATCGAATCGGGGGACGTGATGTGCCGGTGGTCTAATAGGGAGAGTATGGATCCGACGTTGGGTATTCGGAAACGGAATGTGCCGTGGGAATGAGGGAGAGTAAGGATCAGATGTTTTATTCGGGGGACGTTTATGTGCCGTTTGATATGAGGATAGTGGATCAGATGTGGGTTATTCGGGGGACTTGATGTCCGTGTGATGAAGGAGACTAGGTATCAGATGTTGGGTATCGGATGGACGTGGATGGTTCCTGTGGGTGTATAGGAGAGTGGGATCAGAATGTTGGGTATTCTGTGGACGTGGATTGCCGTGCTGATATGAGGGAGGGAGTAGGGATCAATTGTTGGGTATCTCTTGAGACGTGGATGTGCGTGTGATATGATGGAGAGTAGGGATGCAGATGTTGGGTTATATCTGTGGCGCGTGGATGTGCCGTGTGGATATGAGGGAGAGCGGGATCAGATGTTGGTATTCTATCGGGGGCGTGTATGTGCGATGTGATATAAGTGATAATAAGGGATCAGATGTTGGGTATTCGGGACGTGGCCTGTGCCCGGGTGATTATAAGGGAGAGTAGGGATCAATGGTTGGGTCATTCGGGGGACGTGGATGTGCCGTTGAGATGAAGGAAGTTAGGATCAGATTTTGGGTATTCGGCGGGGTACCGTGTATGTGCCGTTGTAATGAGGGAGAGTAGGGACATATGTTGTATTCGGGGACTTGGATGTGCCCGGTGGATAAGGGAGATTAGGATCAGATGTTGGGTTAATTGTCGAGGGACGTGGATGTGCCGTGTGATATGAGGGAGAGTAGGGATCAGACGTTGGGTATTCGGGGGACGTGGATGTGCCGTGTGATATGAGGGAGAGTAGGGATCAGATGTTGGGTATTCAGGGGACGTGGATGTGCCGTGTGATATGAGGGAGAGTAGGGATCAGACGTTGGGTATTCGGGAACGGGGATGTGCTTTTGCTGTTATACAGTAAGTACATACTCCTGTACAATAATTTGTTCCATGAACTGTTCTCATATAATGTAATTGGTCTGAGTCACAGGACGAGGAGTGAGAAATTGGCCAGTTTAGACGGTTTACCTCTCCCTATGACTTTTCCCAGCCCCTCCTGCTGCGTGAATGTCACCACCAGGATACCAGCAGACAGGCTTGTCATGTCTTGGTGGGGATGCCTTAAGGGCAAGACTATTATCCAATGGGCAAAAGGGGCAGTTGTTCCCTGATCTCCTCTGTGTCCTGCTCCTTCCTGTGTGCGGGTATTCCCTGATCTCCTCCGTGTCCTGCTCCTTCCTGTGAGCAGGTATTCCTGATCTCCTCTCTGTGTCCTGATCCGTCCTGTGAGCAGGTATTCCCTGGTCTCCTCTGTGTCCTGATCCTTCCTGTGAGCAGGTATTCCTGATCTCCTCTCTGTGTCCTGATCCGTCCTGTGAGCAGGTATTCCTGATCTCCTCTCTGTGTCCTGATCCTTCCTGTGAGCAGGAATTCCCTGATCTCCTCTCTGTGTCCTGCTCCTTCCTGTGAGCAGGTATTCCCTGATCTCCTCTGTGTCCTGCTCCTTCCTGTGAGCAGGTATTCCCTGATCTCCTCTGTGTCCTGATCCTTCCTGTGAGCAGGTATTCCCTGATCTCCTCTCTATGTCCTGCTCCTTCCTGTGAGCAGGTATTCCCTGATCTCTCTGTGCCCTGCTCCTTCCTGTGAGCAGGTATTTCCTGTTCTCCTCTCTGTGTCCTGCTCCTTCCTGTGAGCAGGTATTCCCTGATCTCCTCTCTGTGTCCTGCTCCTTCCTGTGAGCAGGAATTCCCTGATCTCCTCTGTGTCCTGCTCCTTCCTGTGAGCAGGAATTCCCTGATCTCCTCTCTGTGTCCTGATCCTTCCTGTGAGCAGGTATTCCTGATCTCCTCTCTGTGTCCTGATCCTTCCTGTGAGCAGGTATTCCCTGATCTCCTCTCTATGTCCTGCTCCTTCCTGTGAGCAGGTATTCCCTGATCTCTCTGTGTCCTGCTCCTTCCTGTGAGCAGGAATTCCCTGATCTCC
>WSYH01014836.1:0-14988 GCA_036426205.1 Ascaphus truei
GTTACCAGATCTCTGTATCAGATCTCTCTGTATCAGATTTTCTGTACAGATCTCATCAGATCTCTCTGTGTCAGATCTCTCTGTATCAGATTTCTCTGTTACCAGATCTCTCTGTTACCAGATCTCTGTTACCAGATCTCTCTGTTACCAGATCTCTCTGTTACCAGATCTCTCTGTTACCAGATCTCTGTATCAGATCTCTCTGTTACCAGATCTCTGTATCAGATCTCTCTGTTACCAGATCTCTGTATCAGATCTCTCTGTTACCAGATCTCTGTATCAGATCTCTCTGTATCAGATTTCTCTGTTACCAGATCTCTGTATCAGATCTCTCTGTGTCAGATCTCTCTGTTACCAGATCTCTCTGTTACCAGATCTCTCTGTTACCAGATCTCTTTGTTACCAGATCTCTCTGTTACCAGATCTCTCTGTATCAGATATCTCTGTATCAGATATCTCTGTATCAGATCTCTCTGTATCAGATTTCTCTGTTACCAGATCTCTCTGTTACCAGATCTCTGTATCAGATCTCTCTGTTCTGCTGCTGTTACATTGGAAATCTTAAGGAAAGGTGACTGAGGCAGTAATTCCCAACAGGGGGGTTCAGGAACCCCAGCTAGAGGCAGATTTCCCCCTCCCCCCCACCCCCCATATAACGAGGCCCGCTCCCTTCCCCACGGATTGCCGGGGCAGAGCGTGGGGCCTCTGTAACACTGTATCCCAGAACCTTTCCTTAGTGCCGCCCTCCTCCCTCAGCGTCCAATGGCTGAGCTAAGGGTTTCCATTGTACACGTTGCTGGACACTTTAGATGTTGTTCTGCACCTTAGATTGTAAGCTCTTTGGGGCAGGGAATCATTTTCCTGTACACACACATCTACACACATACATACAGTACACACACATACACACACACACACACACACATCTACATACATACATACACACATACACACACATATATACACATACATACATGCATGCATACTACACACACACACTACACGACAAACCACACGCACGCATGCAACATACATACACACACACACACACACCCTACACACACCACACACAACACCCACACACACATCCCCACAACATACATACATACATACATACCTACAGTACACACACACACACCACACAGATACACCACACCTGCTGGTGTAACAGAAACATCTTTCACTGTTTCCCTTTCTGTCTGCCCATTCCAGCATTCGCACTTACCCCCATCCCCACGCTATTGTGCATGGGATTTGAAGTCCTATTCACACCTGGCTTTGATATTTAAATGAGCCATTGTGTTTTGAGGCAGTGGGCGCTGCGCAAAGTGTTCCTGAAGTAATCTCCTGCAAGTTGCTTCCTCTCCCTCCAGAGAATTGCTGACAATTTGCATTTTGTTTTCTTGTCTCCGTAGGTATTTGTATAAAATGTGGGAAGGGTGTTTACGGAGCGAGTCAAGCCTGCCAGGCCATGGGCAACCTCTTCCATACAAACTGCTTGCCACGTGCTGCTCTTGTGTAAGTCGCCGCCTCTCACCGGGAATGGCATTCTGTGTTTGTCACCTTCCCCTGATGCAGAACAGCTGTACAATATCTGGTAACCCAGAACCCCATGGGTGACACAAAGAGCCAGCTAGGACCGTGGGAACAGCCCTGCGCCTGGGTGCTATACATTGTAACTGCATGTACTAAATACCGTCAAAGACATTTCGCCGCGGCCCGCTTCACCGCTGGGTCATTTCGCCGCCGCAGTTATTGTCCTCTAACTCCTTACCCTACTTAACCTCTTTACCTAAACCAACCTCTTACCCTACCTTACCTCTTACCCTAACCTTAAACCTCTTACCCTAACCCTAAACCGTAACCTCTTACCCTAACCTTAACCTCTTACCCTAACCTTAACCTCTACATAACCTTAATACCAGGGCCGCAGACAGATTTCCCAGAGCACAGGACACAGTTATGTCCGTGACCCCCACCCCCCGACCCCCTCACACCGGCGGTATTGTGAGCCCCCCCCATTTCACACCTCAGGAGTCCCCTCTATTTCCCACCCTCTTCCCATGTATTCCTCTTTCCCCCCCTCCCCCCTCCTGCCTCGCATGCATTTCTCTCCCCTGCGTCTCACTCTTACTCACTCTTTTCCTCACTTACTCCCTTCTCCCCCTCTCTCCTCTCACTCAATCCCCCCCACAAAATACATATAACCCCGCTCCCCCAATACATTTTTAAAAGACCCCCACTCCCCCAATACATATAAACAAGACCCCCGCTCCTTAATAACCTTAACCCCTTACCCTAACCTTAACCCCTTACCCTAACCTTAATAACCGTAACCACATACGCTAAAAATCTTAATCCTTTAACCCCTTACCCTAACAACGCCTTTGCGGGGCCCGATGCGGCACGCTGGCAGAGGGGCCCCTCCTGTGGAAAAAGTTAAGGGGGCTTACCTTGAAGAGCGGCCTTGCCCGAGGGCCAGCCCTGCCTAACTACCCCTAATCCTAACAGCCAGCGGGTAAACGTCCGCGTCTACATTGAACTTTTGTTCAGTTAAAATGATCCCTGCTGCGTGTGAAGGAGCGAAGCACAGCTACCGGAACGTTCCGCAAGCAAATACATACAATGAATGCCAGCCTTGTACTATTCCCTTTCCTGTGCATTTAAAATATCATTCTAAGGCAAAGGCGTCCGCTGTAGCAGTCCCAGATGGACGGCCCGGGGTGAGGTTTGCTAACCGTGATATTTCGGGGAGGAGTGAAATGTACCTTCCAGCTATATTTATAGAATTATTTTCGGAGATTGGATGCTTAGAAAGTGACTCAGTACATTTTTGAGGCATGAAATCAAATGCTCTTATGGGAGATGAAAAGGATTCGTCTTCAAACTTGGTACAAACATCCCTTGTCCCAATCCAGGCCACCGTAACCCCCTGAGTGCCACAGGGGCAAGCAACGCATTGCCCTGCAACTCGTTCATTTCTGCAATGGAAACAAATAAGTAACAATTTGACGGTGAGGCCGATTAGATCTGTCTGGGGCAATTGCATTGACAAGCTGCTGTGTGCAATTGCCCCTTGTCCCAGTGGTCAGGTCTAGCACCATTTAGTGAATCTGGATCTCTGCAGATACTTGGCCATGTGGCACTCCTATGAAAGTAATTTAAAGCCACCTTGGTGACTCCCCTGACAGTTAAGGGTCCCGGCTCCCCTACAGTGTATCTGGTGGCCACCCCTTTAGGTCCAGGTCCTCCAGCGGGCCTTGGGCAGACCCATCCGCTGCCCTGTAAGGTCCTTTCCTCTGCCGTCCACCTCCCCCCCTCCCCCTTGTGGGCCTTTTTTCCTCATGTCTGGGCGCTACTCTCGTGGGCCCACCCGAGGGCCCGTAGGTAAGGCCATTACCCCCTCATACTGTCCCATTACCCTCTTATACCCAGTACAGGCCCGTTTCCCCCTCATATTCCCCCCCCCCCCCCCCCCCCCCCCCCACCCCCCGTCCTGGGCCCAATGATTGCTGCCGGCCCTGACCCAATGGTCTGCAAATAATGATCCCGATGTATTACTGATCGCTCTCTGGCAACAAAGGGGTTAAGCCTGACCTGAAAGCCTGACCTGTTGGGGGGATGGGCGGGCTTGAGGACTGGAGTTTAGCACCCCTACATTAAAGGATGCCGCTGGACAGCGAAAGGGATTAAAACCCTGTTTCCTATTCAGATATACAAATGTTTAACTTGTCCTGGCAGCCAGGGCCGCCGGCCGCCATTCTGGGTTATAACGGCGGGACGCCTCTCTGCGTTATAACGGCGGGACGCCTCTCTGCGTTATAACGGCGGGACGCCTCTCTGGGTTATAACGGCGGGACGCCTCTCCGGGTTATAACGGCGGGACGCCTCTCTGGGATATAACGGTGGGACGCCTCCCTGGGTTATAACGGCGGGACGCCTCTCTGGGTTATAACGGCGGGACGCCTCTCTGGGTTATAACGGCGGGACGCCTCTCTGGGTTATAACTTTTTATAACCCAAGAGAGGCTTCCGCCGTTATAACCCAGAGAGCGCATCCCCGCCGTATAACCCAGAGAGGCGTCCCGCAGTTATAAACCCAGAGAGGCGTCCCGCCGTTATAACCAAAGAGAGGCGTCCCGCCGCTATAACCCAGAGAGGACGTATCCCGAGGCGGTTATAACCCAGAGAGGGCGTCCCGCCGTTATAAACCAGAGAGGCGTCCCGCCGTTATAAACCCAGAGAGGCGTCCCGCCGTATATACACGAGAGAGGCTCCCGCCGTTATACCCAGAGAGGGTCCCGCCGTTATAACCAGGAGGCGTCCCGCCGTTATAACCAGAGAGGAGTCCCGCGTATCAGGCGCCCCGCCGACTTTATAACCCAGAGAGGCGTCCCGCCGTTTAAACCCAGAGAGGCGCCCCGTTATAAACCAGAAGAGTCCCGTATACCAGAGAGGCTCCCGCCGTTATAAACCCAGAGAGGGTCCCGCCCGCCGTTATAACCCAGAGAGGCGTCCCGCGTATAACCCAGAGAGGCGTCCCGCGGTATAACCAGAGAGGCGTCCCGCCGTTATAACCCAGAGAGGCGTCCCGCCGTTATAACCCAGAGAGGCGTCCGCCGTTATAACCCAGAGAGCGTCCCGCCGTTATACCAAGGCGTCCGTTATAACCCAGAGAGGCGTCCCGCCGTTATAACCCAGAGAGGCGTCCCGCCGCTATGAACCAGGGAGGCGCCCCGCCGCCTAAACCCGAGAGGCGTCCCGCCGTTATAACCAAGAGAGGCGTCCCGCCGTATAACCCAGGGAGGGTTCCACGGTTACCCAGAGAGGCGCTCCCGCCGTTATAACCAGGAGAGGCGTCCCGTTATAACACAGGAGGCGTCCCGCCGTTATAACCCAGAGAGGCGTCCCGCACGTTATAACCAGAGAGGCGTCCGCCGTTATAACCCAGGAGGCGTCCGCCGTTATACCAAGAGAGGGTCCGCCGTATAAACCCAGAGGGCGTCCCGCCGTTATACCCAGAGAGGGCCCGCCGTTATAACCCCGAGAAGGACCCGCTATAACCCAGAGAGGCGTTCCCGCCGTTATAACCAGAGGAGCGTCCCGCCGTTATAACCCAGGAGGCGTCCGCCGTTAACCAGAGAGGCGCCCCGCCGTTATAACCCAGAGAGGGTTATCACCGCCGTTAAACCCAGAGAGGAGTCCCGCGTTATAACCGAGAGAGGCCGTCCCGCCGTTATAACCAGGCGAGGCGTCCCGCCGTTTATTAACCCAGAGACGCGCGTACCAGCCGCCGTTATAACCCAGAGAGCGCGTTCCCGCGTATAATTCCAGAGAGGCAGTCAAACCGAGCGTCCTTTATAACCAGAGAGGCTCCGCCTTTAAACCCAGAGAGAGGCCGTCCCGCCGTTATATCCCAGAGAGGCGCCCCGCCGTTATTAAACCCAGAGAGAGCGTCACGCCGTTATAACCCAAGAGGGCGGTCCGCCGTTATTCCGTGATATCCCAGAGAGGCGTCCCGCCGTTATAACCCAGAGAGGCGTCACGCCGTTATAACACAGAGAGGCGTCCCCGCCGTGTATAACCCAGAGAGGCGTCACGCCGTTGATAAACCCAGAGAGGCGCGCGTCCCGAGAGTTATATCCAGAAGGCGTCCACGCCGTTATAACCGAGAGAGGCGTCCCGCCGTTATAACCCGAGAGGCGTCCCGCCGTTAACCCGGAGAGGCGTCCGAGTAAACCCAGAGAGGAGTCCCGACCGTTATAACCAGAGAGGCGTCCCGCCGTTATACCCAGAGAGGCGTCACGCCGTTATATCCCAGAGAGGCGTTCCCGCCGTTATAACCCAGAGAGGCGTCCACGCCGTTTAAAACCAGAGAGGGTCCCGCGTTATAACCCAGAGAGCGGTCCGCCGTTATAACCAGAGAGGCGTCCCGCCGTTATAACCCAGAGAGGCGTCCCGCCGTTATATCCAGAGAGGCGTCACGCGTTATACCCAGAGAGCGTCCCGCCGTTATAACCCAGAGAGGCGTCCCGCCTATACCCAGAGAGGCGCCCCGCCGTTATAACCCAGAGAGGCGTCCCCGCCGTTATATCCAGGAGGCGTTCCCGCCTTATAACCCAGAGAGGCGTCCCGCCAGTTATAACCCAGAGAGGCGCCGATATAACCAGAGGGCGTCCCGCCTATAACCAGAGAGGCGTCCCCGCCGTTATTACCCAGAGAGAGGCGTCCCGCCTTATAACCCCGAGAGGCGTCCCGCCGCTATATCCCAGAGAGAGGCCCGCCGTTATAACCCAGAGAGGCGTCCCGCCGTTAGAACCCAGAGAGGCGTCCCGACGTTATACCAGAGAGGCGTCCCGCCATCTAAAACCCAGAGAGGCGCCCCGCCGTTATAACAGAGAGGCGTCCGCCATTATAACCCAGAGAGGCGTCCCGCCGTTTATACCCAGAGAGGCGTCCCGCCATCTATAACCCAGAGAGGCGTCCCGCCGTATACCCAGAGAGCGTCCCGCCGTATACCCAAGAGAGGCGTCCCGCCGTTATAACCCAGGAGAGGCGTCCCGCCGTTATTACCCAGAGAGGCGTTCCCGCCGTTATAACCAGAGAGGCGTCCCGCCGTTATAACCCAGAGAGGCGTCCCGCGTTTTATAACCCAGAGAGGGTTCAGCCGTGTATAACCCAGAGAGGCCGTCCCGCCGTTATAACCCAGAGAGGCGTCCCGCGTTATAACCAGAGGGAGGAGTCCGCCGTATATAACCAGAGAGGCGTTCCGCCGTGTATACCCAGAGAGGCGTCCCGCCGTTATATCCCAGAGAGGCGTCCGCGTTCCGCCGTTATAACCAGGGAGGCGTCCCGCCGTTATATCCCAGAGGAGGCGGCCCCGCCGTTAAACCCAAGAGAGGCGTCACGCGTTATATCCCAGAGAGGCGTCCCGCCGTTATATACCAGAGAGGCGTCACGCCGTTATAACGAGGCGTCCCGCCGTTATAACCCAGAGAGGGCGTCCCGCCGTTATAACCCAGAGAGGCGTCCCGCCGTTATAACCCAGCGAGAGGCGTTCCCCTGCCGTTATAACCCAGAGAGGCGTCCCGGCGTTATAAACAGAGAGGCGTCCCGCCGTTATAACCCAGAGAGGCGTCCCGCGTTATAACCCAGAGAGGCGTCCCGCCGTTTCGTTAAACCAGGAGAGACGTCCCGCCGTTAAACCAAGAGAGGCATCCCGCCATTATAACCCAGGGAGGCGTCCCGCCGTTATAAACAGAGAGGCGTCCCGCCGTTTATACCCAGAGAGGCGTCCCGCCGTTATAACCCAGGGAGGCGTCCCACCGTTATATCCCAGAGAGGCGTCCGCCGTTATAACCACGGAGAGGCGTCCCGGCGTTATAACAGGGAGGTCCGCCGTTATAAACCCAGAGAGCGCCCCGCCGTTATAACCAGAGAGGCGTACCGACGTTAATATCCCAGAGAGGCGTCCCGCCATTATAACCCAGAGAGGGCGTCCCCGTTAACCCAGAGAGGAGTCCCGCCATTATAACCCAGAGAGGCGTCCCGCCGTTATACCAGAGAGGCCGTTTCCCGCCGTATACCCAGAGAGGCGCCCGCCGTTTATACCCAGAGAGGCGGTACCGCCGTTATAACCCAGAAGAGGAGTCCCGGACGTATGTGTGTGTATGTAAGAGGGTGTGTGTGTGTGTATGTAAGAGGGTGTGTGTGTGTGTGTGTGTGTGTGTGTGTGTGTGTGTGTGTGTGTGTGTGTGTGTGTGTGAGAGGGTGTGTGTGTGTGTGTGTGTGTGTGTGTGTGTGTGTGTGTGTGTGTGTGTGTGTGTGTGTGTGTATGTAAGAGGGTGTGTATGTAAGAGGGTGTGTGTGTGTGTATGTAAGAGGGTGTGTGTGTGTGTGTGTGTGTGTAAGAGGGTGTGTGTGTGTGTAAGAGGTATGCGTATGTGTGTGCAAGTGACAGTGTGCACTCCTGGCAGAGGATACTCTTGTGCACAAAGACGAGCGTGGCGCGTCCCAGCCGTAGCGCAGTTACTGTCATGGTTTTCTCATGCAGACGGGCCACGGGCAGATAATTCTCTCCCAGAGACTCCATGTGATTCTCTAACAGCGGCTCGTAGTGTTCCAGGGGAAGCGCCATCTCTGCACACATGGGAATGCGTTACTACAGATATATACACCCAGAAAGGAAGACGTCCCGTCATAGTCATAGTATCCTATGAAGTGCCTTCCCCGCGCTAGAGAAGATTTTAGTCCCATACACTTAAATACAACTGAATATCTGGACTAATATTCTGATTAATTTCTTCAAACAGGTATGTTTGTGAGCTGACTCCTATCAATTGAGAGAGAACTGATAATCTAACTATTTGGTATGTCTGAGTTGATTAGGCAAACCCCTCCCTTAAGCGTTAGTCAAATGCATGTGATTAGGGTACTTAAGTCACTGTAGCTTGGCTGTGAGCCATATGGTTGAGTAACATCAAAAGAGTCACATCTTAAGTGTCATATCTAAAGTGTCTACAATAGTTAACATTGGAGTTTAAATTGGAGGTGAAGATTGGAGGAAGATCTGGACTCTGCACTACAACTTTGCCACTGTGAGACATTAACTTTTAACATCTGTAATTATTTGTACACTTTTACCCACCATTACCTTGGAAGTCTCTCCTCCTGCATCTCACTATGTCCTCCCTATTGCTTTTTCTGTTTACTGTTTCCTCTCTCCTTTGTGAATGTCTCTGTTCTTGCCAACTTCCCCACTCCCCACTGCACCATTATTTTACACCTTTCTTCCATCAACTTATTTACCCCTCAATAAAAAAACACCCACACAAATCCTCTATTCACACCCTCTATCTACTCCTTCCTGCTGCTGGGGATCTCCCCTAAGCCTGAAGCCAGACATACACACCTGATCTCACTCACACCTCCCTGCCATCTCTTCCCCTGTAAATGGTGTTAACCTTTTCATTTAATACTGACCTTCCTGAAATCTCACCCCACAAATCAAGCATCCCAATAGCCTGCACTCATGGCTACTGTCCCACACCCAGTCACTCTTACCCACCCTTGTGGCCAAGAACTGCCATCTACAGCTCTTGCTCTCTGTAAGTTCCCCATCAAACCTGTTAGATTGTAAGCTTCGGGGCAGGGATTTCCTTTCCTATTGTCTGATTTTGCTGCACTTATTGTATAATTATAATTCTCTGTACTGTATTCTTTGTGAAGCGCTGAGTACACTTTTGCCGCTATATAAATAAAGACATACAATACAATACAACTCTTCTGCAGCGCTGGGAGGCTGAGAGAGGAAAGGGGCAGGGGTGAGAGAGGAGGAGAGGGGTAGGGGTGGCAAGGGGAGGAGAGAGGAAAGGGGCGGGGTGGAGAGGGAGTCACAGGGAGGAAAGAGTCAGTGAGAGGGAAAGGAGATGGGGAGAAACTGAGAGAGATGCTGAAGGAAAAGTTCAATATCTTGCTGGCATTGCTGGTCACTCTGGCAGTGAGAGGGTTACACTTCTCCCCCCTGACTCACCGGTCAGCCTCCCCTGCACCAGCTTCGTGACGCGGTACTTGACGTACGCCCCGCGCAGCAGGTAGACGTCAGAGGACGGGGTGAGGAATACGCTCTCCAGGATCAGCAGGCGCACGCTGGCAGCCGGGATATCCTGCAGGGTACATCAGTACTGAGAACCGTGCAGCGGGACGCCGGCCTCGGGACCCCCCACAATAAAGCGGTGCAGCGGTTAGAGAGCAGCGGCTGGACACACCCGGCGGCCTTAGCCCTGTACAATTCGGGTGAGAAACGTCTTCCCCTCCTCACAATGTTCTAACACATCATTTCGTTCCCGGTCCAATAAATATACTCCTCTTTGCCCCAGGAATTCACATTTGACTCATTCGGGGCCTGAATAGTTCTGGGTTATAAGGGCGGGCGGCGGGAAGAAAAGCGATCTCCGCTATAAACAATGAGGCAATCCAAGCCGCTTTTATTTATTTCATACAGAATTGAAGCATGGGTCTCCAGAGCTGGACTCCATTAATTTGAGCTCCGTGGACCCCCTGCTTCCGGAGATACTTAGCTCTCTAGTCGGTGCCAGTAGTTCACATTATGGCGGCTTTTCAAAGGTCCCGGGGCCACGGGCCAATAGGAAGCTGTGATGTCATCATCCGGTGCGACTTCCTATTGGACCATGTGACCAGGGGTTTTAAACTGCAGAGAGGTACAGGCACCCCCCGCCCCCTTCGGAGGTATCCCTGGAAACGGGGTCCCGGGAGCTGAAATTAATGGGGTTCAGCTCCGGAAACCCCCCTGCTGTATTATTCAAACCCAGAAAAAAAGATGGCCGGACAAACACAGCATGAAAAGGAAAAATGCAAACAGGATTTCACCAGAAACACCGAGCAGGTCTGTTCCCAGAGCGGCGTGCAGAACATCCCTGCAGGATATAACAGGGGGGCGCCCCCAGGGGTTACCTTGTAAGTAGCCCCCTTTATCCACACTCTGATGACCCCTGCTCCTGTGCTGATCCCTGACACGAGGACCCTGTCTCCTTGTTCGGCACTGCTCTCCAGGGCTGCGATGTATTCGGGGGGGGAGTACTCAGCCTCTGAGTACTTCAGGATCCCCCCCCCAACACCCCCACCTCTCTCTCCCCCACCACCCCCACCTCTCTCTCCCCTACACACATAATAACCACCTCTCTCCCACCCACCCCCACAAAATACCCCCATCTCCCCCCCACACAATACCTGTCCCTCGCCACACACACACACACGCGCACACACACACACACACACACACACACGCACACACACACAATACCCCCTCCCCCTAAACACACACAAAAAACCCCCACATATTATACACACACACACAATACCCCCATCCCTCCCACCCATACAAGAAAAACGTTAAAGAAGTATGAGGGATTCAGAGATGTCTGTTGGCTAAATATTGTGCTATTTTGTATGTGAAGTTTGTGATTATTTACCAGTCAGACTTAATTGTCTTAAATGTCTTTATATATCAGAAACCAGCGAGACTCGCGTAAAATCAGTGACAGGTCTGGGGATTGCTGCTGTAAGTGCCATTCTAATGACACATGTTTCTTCAGCTTTTTGTGGTGATGCACCAATATACCACACAATCTAGGTCTCTTACTCTTTCCCTCTGTCTTTCTCTTCCCCACCTGCTCCCTCTCTTACACCCACTCTCCTCACTTTCCCCCCCTGTCCGCTATCACTCAATGACCCCCCTCTCATTCAATCCTGCTCCCTGCTAAAAAAATGCTAAAACTAGGTGTAATTGAGGAATCCCAAAGTGGGTGGAACAGCCCCATAGTTTTAGTCCCAAAACCAGACGGTACAACAAGGTTTTGCAATGACTACAGTAAACTAAACGCTGTGTCAAAATTTGATACTTATCCTATGCCCAGGGTTGATGAACTGGTAGAGAGACTGGGCAAAGCCCGATATCTCACGACCCTAGACCTAACAAAGGGTACTGGCAGGTTCCCTTCACAGAAAGGGCAAAAGAAAAGACAGCCTTCTCAACCCCAGGCGGCCTCTTTCAGTATAGGGTGCTGCCTTTTGGCTTACATGGAGCTCCCGCCACATTCCAAAGAATGATGGATAAAATTTTAAAGCCACATGCTCGGTATGCTGCCGCCTACCTGGATGATGTGGTAATCCATAGTGAAGATTGGCAATCCCACCTTCCAAAGGTCCAAGCTGTGCTTGACGCAGTTCGGTCTGCTGGACTAACTGCTAACCCCGCTATATGCACTATTGGTCTGGAGGAGGCCAAGTATCTGGGATATTCTATTGGCAGAGGTTTACTCAAACCCCAAACACTCAAAGTAGAGGCGATACAAAATTGGCCAAGGCCAGTTACAAAAAAACAAGTAAGGACCTTTTTGGGATTAATTGGCTACTATAGAAGGTTTATTCTCAATTTTGCAACTAAGGCAACCCCACTAACCGACCTCAAAAAAGCAAGAGGGCCGCTAATGGTAAAGTGGTCCCCCGAAACCGAACACGCCTTTAGAAGCCTGAAAGAAGCTCTCTGTGCCCAACCAGTGTTGGTCACACTTGACTTCTCTAAAGAGTTTTTAGTCCAACCCGATGCATCTGAGGTAGGGCTGGGGGCTGTACTCTCACAGGAGTCTCAAGGTGAGGAGCACCCCATCCTTTATTTAAGTAGGAAACTAAATCCCCAGGAGAAAAATTACTCCATAGTCGAGTAGGAGTGTCTCTGTCAGGGTCGCCAAGACCTCCTGCCTAGCCATAGCTTCCTTGTCCACTGGGTGTGACACGATGCGGAGAATGAGAGAGATTAGTACTTCTTCCTTCTGTGCTCTGGGTTCCTCTGTCTGTCTGTCTCTTGTTCCTGTCTTGTCCTTTATAGTCTGCTTCCTGTCTGTTGGTTTTGCTTTGCTTGAAAGTCAGACTCCTTCAGTATTGCATATGCCTCTGATCCTGACTGTTTTCGTACCTGTACATAGAATCTGTTCACAGTAAAAAGCCCTTGCTGGTAATCTGGCTTGTCCCTGTTTGTTCCTGTTCTCAGTCCCTGCTCCAGACGTCCTTGCTCCCACTGTCTGTTCCAGTCTCCTTGTTGCTGACCTCTGCTTGTTACCTGACTCGCTACCTGCCGCCTGCCTCGGACCTCGCTGTTACCTGACGTCGCTACCCTGCCACCTGCCTCGGACCTCTGCTTGTTACCTGCTTCGCTACCTGCCGCTGCCTCTCGAACCCCTGCTTGTGACCCCCTACTATGTCGTGCTGTTCCGGGCCACCGAGATCCTACCCGCCCCAGGAGTCTCCCATGACAGAAAGCAAAGGCCACTTCTGGATCTCGCTGGAAACAGATTCTCTGCCTTCCTGCTTCAGCGACCCATCGCTTGGAGGAAGATAGTACTTTTTTGTTTTTTTTTTTTTAAAATCCCAGTTGGGATCCTGAAGGTTTTGTTGCTGCAAGGTTCTTGCAGGGTTTTTTGCCACTTCTCTCCCTGAAAAGAATCCCTTTTACAAAAAAAAAAAAAACCCCTCCCGGTCCGTCACGGCCATCAGAACTTCATACTTGGACAAGAATTGGTCTCTGCATTGGGTGGGCCACTGCAGATTTTCAGACTCACATTTCTATTTAAGACGGTTACCTTGATTTACTGCTTTCCCTGGTTGTGGACCACTGCTGTTCACAGGGTCCCCATTTCAAAGACAAAAGTGCTCCCTTATTTTGTTGCTGCATGCTTTGATTTTCTTGCATCTTATAGTTTTTCATATGATTGGTTCAAAGGTTTCAGGTTTACCTGCAAGTTCCCCTAAATTTGTTTCTCTGCAACATATGATATCCCTACGCTGATATCAAAGGTTTCAGATTTGACTGCAGGTTCTCTGTCTGATATTCCTATGTCCGATGTCAAAGTTTCAGATCTAACTACAAGTTTTCTCTTTATTAGTTTCCTGCTGTCTATGATATTTCTATGCCTGATATCTAAAGTTTCAGATTCAACTGCAGGTTTTCTTTGTCTATATGATCTCCCTACGCCTGATGCCTAAAGATTTAGAAGTAACTGCAGGTTCTCTCTGTCTGTATGATATCCCTACGCCTGATTTCTAAAGTTTCAGATATACTACAGGTTTCTCTGTCTAGTTTTTATTTTTCCTTGCATTAATAAATCTATGTGTACTGATGTTAATTTCTCAAAGGTCCGCTCTCCTATCTTGTGTTTCTCTGTGTCTAATATTCCTGTTGTTTGTTCTAATGCTTCTGCTTTAAAAAACACATTTCCTCTTTACTGGTTTTTGGGAAGTGTGGTTTCCCCATGTCTGAAATTATAGCTCCCACTCAAACAGTCTTGAGCAGTAAATGTGAACACGTACCACTATTCTTCAGAACTTCTCAAAGCAAGGAAAAGAAGAAAAAAAGGGAGGCATTACTGTGGAAGTTGCAGAAGGAATTTAAGAAGAGAAATTTAACCTCAAGTCTGCATTTGATGAAAGAGATATGCTGCAGCTTAAGGCACCTCACAGACATATCCCAAGATAGTGGAAGAGAAAAAATCCCCCTACTCAACGCTTCAAGCTGCACAGAAAGCGATTGATTGTCTTTATGGACGTTTAGATAAGGAGCAAGAAGCTAATTCGCACTACAAAAACTGTCTATCCTCACAATGCTAAGTGTGTTCTCCAGGAGAAGAAAAGAGAAGTGGAGAGTGACCTGGATGGCATTTCAGCTGAGCTGGAGAAGGCATATTACTGATGCTGCTGAGAATCGGCGCCTCGCTTCTAAAAGTAACGAATTCCTGGAAATCTCTATGAAGGAAATTGATAGGCTTAATACAGAGCTTAAAGTCTCCCAGGAGGAGGTTGCTACTTCAAAAAAGAGATGGAAGTCGTTCGGGGAGAAATGCTACTTGAAAACAGAGATACGTTCTATGAGAGACGCCTCCGAAGAGTTAAATAGTAGTTTGAATTATAAACCAAATGAGTAAGAACTTTTCTGTCAAGCCAGTGAAGAGATAAAAGACTCCATGACATCAGAAGAGGAGAACGACTATTGATAGAAGAAAAGTCAAGATGCAATTAGCGTTGGAAAAGCAGAGGGTGAGTGGGAAAAAGAAAAATATCAGTTGGAGAATGACAGGTTGATCTTGTCAGTAAGCTGGAGAAGGCCTACGCTGATCTGCCCAGTACCAACTTTTCATGGCTCAAGTTACGCAGCACTGGAAGCATCTCAGAAAGAGGTTCACAGGCTTACTACAGAGCTGAAGCCTCTAAGGAGAAGATTTTGCCACTTCAACACGAACTTGTTCATTGAGAGAAATCTTCGAAGGGTTAAATATCAGTTTTGAACTGTAACCCAAAGTGCAGAATCTCTATGTCCAAGTCGTGAAGGAGATAAAAACTCATAAATTAGGAGAGGAGAAGAAACCAGTGGCCCAGGAAAATTAGATTGTCAGACAGCACTGCAGAATGCAGAGAGAGT
>WSYH01014837.1:0-14987 GCA_036426205.1 Ascaphus truei
AAGTTTTATATGTAAATACTCTTTGCGGTGTTGGTCATACTTATTTAAAAGGGTGACTTTTGAGGCACTGCTGATAAAAGTCATGGTAGAGCTATCACAAGCGTTGTGCTCTTTAACTATCTTTGCCGGTGCACTGGTTGCCTCACCTGCCTCTAACTAGAACAAAATTCAAAAGGACACCATCAAATAACGAGTGACATCATGGATTTTAAGCACAGCGACTGCCAAGATAAACCTCCATCTCTCGGTTCAGCTGACCAGCTCCATTTTGTGCTGAATGTAGCCAGTGCTCACAGTAGAGAAGGTTTAGGGGAATTAGAGCGATTTATGTCCTTCACGTCCCGCTTGACCCAGGCCTCCTAAAGCCCCAAGTCCTGCTGCTCCCCTCCTCTACTAAGGCCTCGTGCAGCTGTCCAGCGCTTTAGCCGCTGACCCGTTGCTGATGGCCGCTGCTGCACGTGCAGTGAGCCCCTGCAGCCGCAATGATCGGCTTTACGCAGGGCTCGCGCACTCTTCCAGTCGAAGCGTTGTAAAAATTCCTTATTACATCATTTTAGATTTGGCGTCTCACGGAGCGCGGTCTGTCACTGTGACGGTTTCTCCCAATGAGGGCACCCCCCCGCGACGGGCGACAGACCAAGCAGGGCATAAAGCACCCACTTTCCCTCAGCCTCCTCGCGCCTCCGCACGGTCTGCGTCCATGTGACGCAGCTAAGGCTGGTGTACGCTTTATGTTTACCTGCCAACACACTGGGTGTGTGTATATAACTGCTCCTGCTCGATCTGTGTTGTTTTGTTTATAGTCGGCTTAAAAAAACCAAAGGCAAAATCCCAAACATCTCTTACAAAAAAAATCATTTTTTTGTTCATATTTGTCTTGTTTTAATATTCCACGCCTTTGCATTATCTTGATTGGAAATGAATTACCTCAAGCTGGCGATCAATTAAGTTCTCCCATGATCGATCAGAAAGATTTCTGCTAATCCAGGGTTCACTGTAGATATGCTGCCTTTTCAGTTCACAAATCAATCCTTCAAGTCTGTAACAGCTACAATGTATTCCTTATATTACTAGTAACATTGTTAGGTTTACAGCTTGCGCAGCGAAACTGCGCTCGAAATGGCAACAACATTATCACCAGAAGTGTTTGGCTGCGTCCATGGTATTGACTACGTGTGCACGCGGGCGATCAACTGGCCTAAAGGCAAGTGATCGCGTCTATAGTCTGGCGGGGGTGGCGGGCCCGCGCGTTTGGCGCAGAAAATCAGTTAAAACTGATTCCTTGGTGCGACGGGCTGGCCACGTGAGCAGTTCGCCCAATGAGGCCGACGCCGCTCCATGATGTCACTCACGACGCCCCTAGACACGGCCACAGACAGTGCGCGTACCATGGCCCGGGAAACCTCACGCGCCTCCGCACGGGCGAGTGTCTATGGGACCCAGCCTCACAAAGATCTAAAGCTGCACTTATAGTGCCGGCGACGGCGATACAACGTCATGGCAAAACAAATGCATTTTCGCCGTCGTTCGACACTTATAGTGCCCGCGGCGGCGCAACGGAGCAAACAGTGTGCTACACAAAAATCTGGTATTCACTTTTTTATTTGATTTTTTCGGTAACGGTTCCTCCCCCTTTTGGCCAATTGAGAGCTTCTCCGTCCCTCTATCTACCTTCCCCCTTATTGACGTCGCTGGGCCTTGTAGCCAGCGACGTCGCCTAAACTTTGAAAAATAACTATCGCACTGGCAACGGCATCAGTGGCCGACACATAAGCGCGGCCTTACAGCTGATGCTGGGGGAAGTGTGCTAAAATGCTTATAAGAAATCAAAATATCTCTGTATTTAAAACTCATTAAGAATGCATAAGGGTTGAATAAGAGAAAAGGTAGTTTATCTAATACTACAGAACACTCATATATTATTATTTTTAAATTCAACGTACAATATTCCTTGGATTGCTTCTTTAGTGTTTCATGGTAACAAGGCCCTAACATTGGTTATGTCCCTCTAGCAGTGAGGTATAGCTTTCCTCTATGACTACGCTGGTACATAACCATTAAGTGTTTTCACCAGCCTTAAGCTAAGGCCCGCTGCACGCCGCCGCGACGGCCGCCTTGCTTGCCAGCGGCGCTGCAATTCACTGCACCGGGATCTGCGCGTGACATTTTTCCGGCGTGGGGGGTGTGGTCTAAAAACGGGACGGGGGAGCGCGACCATGACGTGAGGGGGGGCGGGACACCGCTGCGCACTGCAGACAGCCCCACAGCCCCTCGCACACAAATGTGCAAGGGGGCAAAGGGAGAAATCGGAACGCAGGGGGGGTGGCGGAGAGAATAATGCAGAGCGGGTGGGGGAGAAATCGGATCGACTCAGTGAAAACCACCAGCTCTTTGTAGCTCCGGCTGGCTGACGCATCACAGCACGTAGTCATTCACGGCGGAGGAGCCAGCGGGGACACATCATCATACCGAGAAGGTAAGGAGCTGGTGGCCCGCGGCCGCACATGCCGCTGCCGCCGCCAGCGGACCAAAGCCTTATGCCAACTTTCCATGTCATGTAGGAGATCACGTCTACAAAGGAAGGCCTTCTAGCAACGACACACGTCACAAGAACTCAAAAAAAAAAAAAATATTAGTAGAGGAATCAAACCTTTCCTTAGTTTCAGCTGACAATGTCTAAGCCAATAATTTTCATCACCCAGGTTTAAACCCCTTAAACTAAGTCTGTCATTTCTTCAATTTGGTATTTAGGAGACTGTTTTTTTCAGTGTTGGTGAAAAAAAAAAAACGTTCTTGAAAATAAATCTCAAATTTACAAACCTTCCACAGATGGTGACTCCCGAGCCATACACCCTACTCTCCCCTTGGTAGGAGGCGGCACATAAATTCCCCTGCTAGGGGGCGCGAAGGGGCTCTAGTATAAAATCTAAAATTGTGGTTAAAAAACAAATCACACTGATGTATATGTAAACCTTAAGTGGCAACACCCTGTATGAGATTTCTATTTATTTTTTTCTACTACCCAACAGGAGGGATCTCCAGATGGATTATGGTACTCCGTCTCTAGGAGCTTCCTAAATTTGTGAGGTATTGAAGTTTTAAATCAGGCCTGCACAACATGCGGCCCGCCTGGCCTCTCTTGTGGCGCCCGCGATGACTCTGGCCGGCGCCAGTTAATTAATTAAATTTTTTTTTTAAAGTTTTAAAAAAATGGCGCCGATTCCCCGCGGTCCGGCACGCATGCGCAGGGCGCTCTTCCCCTCTCTGCCTCTCCCCCCCCCCCCCCGCTCGACGTGGGTGGGGAGGGGGACGTAACAAGCAAGCTCCTCCTGCGGGCCCGCTCCCCCCCCCCTGCTCCCAACGTGGGACGGAGGGGGAAGTAACAAGCAAGCTCCTCCTGCGACTGCTTCCCTCCGCGGCCAGCTTCCGCGTCCCCCCGAGCTCACCTCCCGTTGCCCCCCACGAGCTCACTTCCCGTGCCCCCCCTCCTCCCCCCGAGCCCGCGCCCCAAGCCCACCTCCCGTCCCGGGCTGCTGCGCAGGGATATCGGGGGCAGGAAAGGTGGCGGCAGCACCACCCTGTCGACCTGGCGAACCACGCTCACCACACCCGCTGTCCGTCAGCGAAGTCGCAGCCCACCCAGTATTCACCCAAGTTCACCAGTCCTGCTCACCCACCTCACCACCACCCGTCACTGTCACCCACCCACCGTCACCCACCACTCCTGTCACCCCACCCAGTCCCACTGTCACCCACCCACCCCGTACCCACCCCAGTCACTGTCACCCACCCACCCCCCACCCAGTCACTGTCACCCACCCACCGTCACCCACTCACTGTCACCCACCCAGTCACTGTCACCCACCCAGTCACTATCACCCAGTCACCGTCACCCACCGCCATTCACCCACCCACCGCCATTCACCCACCCACCGCCATTCACCCAACTGTCATTCACCCACCCACCCAGTTACATGTCTTTTGTTTCACCCAGCCACTCAGTCACTGTCACCCACCCACCCAGTCACTGTCACCCACCCACCCAGTCACTGTCAAGTCACTGTCACCCAGTCACTGTCACACACCCACTGTCACCCACTCACCGCCATTCACCCAACTGTCATTCACCCACCCACCCACTCACCCACCCAGACAGGCAGTCACATGTCTTTTGTTGAAAATATAAAAAATAAACAGGTTGCATTGTAATGTTTTTTTCTGTATCACATAAGAAAACAGTTAAGTAAAAGTTGCGCGCTAAAGATATTATTTCGTGGTAGGTGCTCTATGGGTTTGGGGGGGGGGGCCTCTCCTTTCATTTGTCCCGGGCCCCATGATTTTCTGTTGGCGGCCCTGTGGTATGATGTAGGTGCCGGGTAGAGGGTGATAGTGAGGTGCAGGGGGGGAGGGTGATAGTGATGGGAGTGCAGGGGGGTGATTGGAGGTGAAGGGGGGGGGTGATTTGAGGTGCAAGGGGGAGAGTGATGGGAAGTGCAGGGGGGATGGATGGAGGTGCGGGGGTCATTAAAGGTGCAAGGGGGGGTGATTTGAGGTGCAAGGGGGGGAGAGTGATTTGAGGTGCAAGGGGGGGAGAGTGATGTGATGTAGGTCAAGGGGGGAGATGATGTGAGGTGCAAGGGGGGAGAGTGATGTGAGGTGCAAGGGGGGAGAGTGATGTGAGGTGCAGGGGGAGAGTATGTTAGGTGCAAGGGGGAGGTGATGTGGAGGTGCAAGGGTGGAGAGCTAGTGAGGTGCAAGGGGGGAGAGCGATGTGAGGTGCAAGGGGGGAGAGCGATGTGAGGTGCAAGGGGAGAGAGCGATGTGAGGTGCAAGGGGAGAGAGCGATGTGAGGTGCAAGGGGGGAGAGTGATGGGAAGTGCAGGGGGGGTGATGGGAGGTGCAAGGGGGGTGATTGGAGGTGCAAGGGGGTGATTTGAGGTGCAAGGGGGTGATTGAGGTGCAAGGGGGGTGATTTTGAGGTACGTGGCAGGTCGGAGATTGGATAAGAGGCAGCACTCAGAGATAATGTTAAAACAGAAATGTGTTGATGAAAAGTGGCACACAAGTCCAAAGTTTCCATCCTGTAGACTCTACGGCAGGCCTGCACAACTCATAACGTGAGAAGGGCCGAATTGCTCCAAGGAAAAAAAATTGGGGCGCACAGGTAAAATCATCATCATCACTATCCTCATCATCTCTCCTCCAGCACCTCATCATCATCATCATCATCATATCTTCCCCAGCAGCCTTCATCATCATCCTCATATCTCCTCCAGAACCCCTCACTATCAACCTTTGCGATACTCCCCATCTAATCTCTCATACCCCCATCTCTCCCGCTCACCCACACACATAATACTCCCCCTCCACATCAAACACACAATACCCCCCTGCACAGCACACACATCACACCCCCCATGCACCTCACATCGCTTTCCCCCCTTGCACCTCACATCGCTCTCCCCCCTTGCACTTCACATCGCTTTCCCCCCTTGCACCTCACATCGCTCTCCCCCCTTGCACCTCACATCGCTCTCCCACCCCCTCCCTCCTGAAGCAGCCTGTTTTTCACTCCCACCCACCCCCCCTCCTGAAGCAGCCCGTTTTCACGCGAAGGAGACTCTGGGGTGCCATGCCCACGTGAGGATTACATGATGGCCCAGTGGCGCGCGATGTGGTCAGTAGGATCTGACGCTTCTTCGGGAGCCTGGGGGTCAGGATAGATCATATAAATTCCTTACGGAGGGTCTCGGGTAGGTTCAATACATTGGGAACAGTTTTGAGCATATGTCATTTCTGTGGCCATGAGGTAGGTGGTTCTCCGGCCGTCTAGCATAGTATCAATTAAAGTCTATCTCCGGGCAGTGGCCAGTCCGGACAATCCCATACTTGGGTGCGTACGTGGGGGTAGCTGTATCATTGGATATTCCGCACCTGCAACCACGCCCTTAGACACGGCGCGCTAAGGCCCAATCATGGCGTCTTGCCTGGACGGACGGACCTGATGCGTTTAAATCGGACAATTGGTATACTGAATAGGGCACCCCAGTTTGGATATCAGTAGAGCTCCCCAAAGTAACGGGTATTCCCCCACCCAATCGCAGATGTTAGTGTGGTGCGCGGGACATACGAATGTTTACCGGGTTGGTGGTGCTTTACCTGGTGGCTCAACAGGAGAGGGCTGAGCTTCGCCCGGGGAACCTGGGGCATTATAGAATGATGTACTCTCGCACTCGGTGCAGCGCCTCCACCTGCGATTGGTCCTAGCAGAGCAGGAATGTGTCCTCGCAGGACATCACACAATAAACACATAGACTGTATGTATAAAACCAATACCGTTTACTTATGAACATAGAAACATACGTGCATACCACATTAACCTGTGTCCCTCCCTCGAGGAGACACTAACCAAGCGTCTCGTAACGACGCTAACGGATCTTGCGCCACGGACAGACGCTAACACTTATGCGCCACGGCGGACGCTAACACTTATGCGCCACGGCGGATGCTACACTTTTATGCGCCACCTCCCACGGAATGATCCCACCGTGTCCAGTAACCCCAATGTCTCACACTACCAGTCATATACATGGTGCAGTGTGACTGCGTAGTCACTATGTCTGGTTGATAGGCCTTGTTGGTGCACTTGATGTTATGATTACCTGCCGAGCACTCCAGTGCTCGGGACCTGCAACGGGTCTTCACAAAGGATCAAGGCGAGCCTCTACACGATATCCGTGATCCCACAAGGGAGATCCCTCGGGGCGATTCCCTCTGGCAATAGTCCAGCTCCTCTCTCAGCAAAAAAATCAATCGTTTCTTTTCCCTACTAACAAATAGATAATGTGGCAGAGTCCCTAACCTAGGGCCTGTCCCTACCACTACTCAGCTAGGATGAATCATGGGCCTATCGGGGGCTAGGGGATTGCTGGCCTAGTGCAGGGAGTCACTGACTCCTGCACCCTACCTCCTTCCCCTAGCTGCTCGTTCACCAACTGCCTGTATGCAAAACCCGCGAATTGTACAGTATCTCTTTTAGGTCTGCAGGGCAATTCCTTAGCCTATGGCTCCTTGCGTCACATGGGGTCCCCTAGGCTCATGGGACCTGTAGTCCCTGGCTAAAAACCTTCCCTGGTAGGCTAGGGCCTTCGCGGGCTTTCTCCCGTTCTCCTGCGCAATCTCTCCTGGGGCTGCCGAAAACCTTCCGCGCGACTTCTCCCGCCTCTCAGACTTCCTTGTCCAATGCGCGATTACCCGGCAATGGAGGCGTGCCTCACTGCCGGATCGGAGCGCGGGAACCCGGTGATGCGATCGCGGCTTAGCAAACCGGCCGCACGCGTCCCGGCAACCCCCGAGCCGGAGCCTGACCGCCCTGAGACTCGGCGGTGCGGTACCTGCGATCGCGCTCGAGTGAGGGAGGGGTTGACTGACAGACAAAAGGGAGGACCTAGCTACATTATATCAGTGCTCACATCTTGTTAGTTGTCAGTGTGTGGATTCATGAGGCTGCGTGGGAGGTGATGGGCGCCAGGAACTTATTCATTCAAACAGCCGCTTTATTATCCTTTAGACACAATCCCACACAGCTTATATACAGTGCATCTTATATATCCACTTGAGTGTCCTTGCGTATACTGCTTTTGCTGCCGGCCCTCCCCAGATGCAGGCTTCTCCATCAGTCGGTCCACGCGAGGTGTCCGATGCTGAGTCACGTGCGTGGAAGCCTCCTTACGCCGGTGCACACCGGAAGCTTAGCAGCTGTACTTCCGGCGCTGATGTCAGAAAGACCCGGCGCGCGGTCAGCAGCAGCCACTTTCATGTGACAGCAGGAGAAGCCTGCAGCTGGGGGAGAGCCGGGGCCGGCGCCACTGCTGTGACCCCCCGAAGCCACCTCTGCGTTAGAGAGAAAGGAATACCGGGCAATACAGTACATGTCCGGTGTTACCTTTCATTTTTATACCGAAATGCAGGGGCAACATAAGACCCTGTCGCCCTTGTGTTGGGGGGGGGGGGAATGGGTAATTTTTTATTAATTGTGTTGGGGGGCTGGGTGCATTTTTTATATGTATGGGGGGGTCACATCTTTACTATTGGAGCCATATTTTTGGAGAGAAGCCACCTAGCAACCCTACCTGAGACCCCTCTGTCAGCGAAGGGTTAATGGCCTCAATTCGGCCTGTAAGAGAATGAAGATGTGTACATTGCGGCCTGGCTGCTGCCTGCTGCTGTCTGCTGGTGGGTAGTAATGCAGCCTGTATGCTAGGAGAGCGAGTCTTTACATCATGTCTCTTATTACAGTCACACAAAGGGCCGGCAGAGAGAGAGGAGGGAGGGAGGGAAGTGACAGCAGCCCGGAGCAGGAGGATGGTCGGAAGTGCAGTCATGGACAGGGATCACGTGTCTAGTGGGATGGGAGGGGGGGGGGGGAGGTGGAGAGATAGGCCCCATGCATAGGAGACACGAAGGCAGAGGGGGATCTGTTCTGCCAAAGAGAGGTAAGGTTGCAAGAAAGTGAATGAGCGTATAGAATTATAGATAAAGAAAAAATGATAGTTATTATAGTGGTTGAAATGGGAATACAAACAAACAAAAGCAACCATTACACTGGTACCTCATGTGGCAGAGGTTTAGAGCTGTGCTACCTCAGTCCTGATCTAACACAGTGTCTAGCCATGCATCCATGCGTGCATGTATTGATGACTTCGGTATCCTGTGACTTTGTGCATCTATTAAAATGCAGCACTTTGCGGGCAATTGGGGAACGTTGTTGCTCTAGGGGAATCGCGGTCTCAAAAGGGAGAATGGGCAGCATGGAGTCCCGGCTCATGTATTGAAATCGTTGGGTGGGGGGTTATACTGTATCTCAAAACAAACGCTCCAGAAAGCACGGAGGACAGAAAGCATCTTGATTTCAATGGGATTTCTTTCTTGGATAAATATTGGTGCAATTTTGCCTCAGAATTGCACCAGTTTGGCTTGATACATATGCCACTGTGGGTATGGTTGTGTGTATTGTATTTTAATTATATATATCTGTGTATATATATATCTTTTTTTCTATATCTGTTTAGATTGATATATTTTATATATACATCAGTACATATGTGGGTAAGGGTATATAGTTTATGTAAATAATAGCATATGTACAAACGCATATAGGTACTGTATATAGTTGGACAGTACAAAAAAACTATATCGTTATACACACGTATGTTGTATCCTTTATTAAGACGGTAGGTAACAACATAGCACTTCATTGGTCATTCTCCCTACCCATGGATAAGCATTCGGGAGTACAGTCTATTTTCGGACAGCTTTGTTGGAAGCCCTCAGAAAAGTAGCAAGAAAACAATATGCGATGCTCGTCAACATGAGACGTGCTGCCTACCTTCACATGCACTAGTGCAGCAGGTCGTTCTGGATATCTGCCGTCACTCTGTGACCGTCTACTTTACTATTATGCAATAATATATGTTTAGCTCTCTAGAGGTCTGTGGATTATTGGGTTGGCGAGGGTTGCCCGTCTGGTTTCTAGGCTTGTTGTTTGCACAGCATGGAAACGCCTGGGTGCCACATTGCATTGGCGAGGAGTGGAAATGGTACTCATTGTCTTGCTGTCGAACTCCATTCTACCTAAGGTTCGGTGTTGGTTGTGACGTTAAGCTTTGTTTGCATTATGGTCTCCGCGAGGCAAGTCATTTAACACCCTGCGCGCGCCGTGTGTGTTGCAGCATGCCTCTCTGGGAGCTTAAGGTACCCATACATTTGATAGTTAATAAAGACGGTCCCCTTTTCCTCGTCGAATGCTTCAGCAGGGATTGAGGCTTGGTGTATCTAATCCTGCCGAGTTTGTATTGTTAAAAGATCACGACACACCCTGTTCCAGGTTTACCACCACGTATGAAGAGCAGACCTAAAAGCCAGTGCCAGTCTCAATGAGTCGTATTTGTGTGAATGCTTCTAATAATGCTTTATAGATTCTGATAGACTGTGTACTGAAAAAGCTTACAGCCCACATTTGGGGCATGGGTGGACAGACCTGCTTAGGACTATTGGGGTCTTGAACCACTGTCTGAAGCAGAACCACCTAACTGGGAATTAAATATTCATCTCTGATGTGGTACACTGATACGGTACTCCTTTTAATATATATTCTTCTAGTCCTCTTGTCTTGGTTACGTTTGTTATTACGCCTGAATATGTTGTCTTTCTGTTGTGTAGTGCATCCAACTCCCGAAAAGGTGGAGTTGTATAGAAAAATAAACATGTCCCACTCTTCTATTCTTCTGTTTGCAGAAATGTTTTAACCCTTTTTGTTGGTGTTAGTAACCTGCAAGACGTACAGGTAAAAAGGGCATGCCACGAACACATATATATACAGGTATGTGTGCTCAGAAAATGCTTATTAAGCAGGTTGAATCACAGTAAAATAGAAGGTACTGAGTATATAGGTTTAAACATTTCCAATTATGCTTACTACAATCACGTGTATTTGTAAATGTAACTGCAATCGTGTCTTTTTTTTTTAGATGCTTAAAGTAATTCCATATTTTAAACAAATCAACAGTCGCGAATGTAACTTCTCGCATCATAACTACTGTACATTAGGATGAGCATACAAGCATCTTCTGGTATGATGAAAAACACTGGGTAAACCATGATAATGTGTGTGTGTGTGTGTGGTGCGCGCTACGCACGCCATGTTAAGTAATGTTTTGTGAAGGTTTAGTTGGTAAGCTGTCTCTGTCATGTATTCCTTTTCTCTTGAAAACAATCAAGTTAGACGACTCAAATCTTCCTGCTGCTTTTTGTTGTTAATTGTGTGTAGACAAAGCCGAAAAATAGGAGGCTTAAGTGGAAAGAATTGTCTGAGAGGTCCATTAATATGAAGGAGTTGAGGACTTTGACCCTTCTTTTATACCCTTAAATATTAAAAGGTACATGATGTAGCTTAGGCAGAAAAAAATAATTGTGCCTGGCTAGTGCACAGTCAGAGTGTTTTTACAGCTTATCCACAATATAGCATACCATCAACTGTAGCTAATTATCAGGTACACTGCCGTTTTTGGTTCTTATCAGACCAAACTATACCTATTACACAGAGAGGGTGTGTATGTGTGGTTAGCTGCATAGGTTAGGGTGACTTCCATATGAATTTGCTGGCCACCAGCCAGCACATATGGAGGATCTACAATATGAATGTTATTGCTGAAGTTTAGAGAAGCGTGCAGTGTGTTTGAGATACCGATCTCTCTGGGATCGCTTCACACCTAGACAATACAAATCCTTTCCTCCACCTTGTTCTCCCTTGAGCCCAGGACATTCTCCTCTTTTATACTTGCAGTGTCAGGATGACATCTCAAATCCATGAGACTTCTCTGTGCACAGAGGGGAAGCTTATTAGTGATTTTATATTTATTTTGTTAGTTTGTATGACATTAGTTCCTCTTAGGAGTCTGGTGTTGGGTGTCTAAAGGCACCCTATATTTTTATCACATTTATAAGTAGCAGCTTCTCCATATTGGTCCCATTGAGGGTGGTAGTGAGATATTTTGCTGTCATTTACAGAGCAAGCTACTTAAAACATAATCTACTTAATGGTGGCAATGCAGCAGTCCCACCTCCCCCAAACAGCATGATGTCCCCGCTTTGTGTTGGGTGAACTCTCTAAGTTCCCAAGATATCATGCTTTTTTATTATGCTAATATGAAAAAATAACCCAGATGGTTACTGCTTTCATTCAATAGAATGTAAATCTAAATAGGATAGTTTGTAAATGTGCACACACCACACACACAACACACACACACCCACACACCACACAACACACACACACACACACACACACACAACACCAACACCACCCACACACCACACACACACACAAAACACACACACCACACCACACACACACCCATATCAAACCATATTCCTGGCCCCTTATGCATGTTTGTATTATTTTTTTTGTATAGTCTAGCAATGTACGTAGGCTTCACAGCATCTAGTACATGTGGGGAAAAAGGCGGCATAGGCATTATATACGATGTAGCAGTGTTCGGCTGCGATGTATGGTCCACAAGGATAGAGGCCCTGACGGATTAACGCTGCAGGGGTCCGACCGGAAGCGTGACCCCCTGCAGCGCCCATCGCAGCAACACAGTCCCCAGCAGCACGGCCATTTGCTTTTCGCCGCCGCGCGGGGGGACTGTAAGTCTTGCTAATCTGTATATCAGCCAATCGGGGGTGTTTTTGGCCAAATGTTCCAATTGACTTCAATGGGGAATTTCGTCTGGAATAAACCACATCGTCTCGCTTTAGGTGATAGATAAAGCTGCCTACAGACGTAAAGCAGTCTTGCCCCTGAAGAGGCTTACCGTTCTAAGTAAGTTGTGCTAAGGTTTACCATTAATTTACGAAAGGGTGGGACAACAAAAACTCTGCTCTTCCAGATGTTTGACACATGGATGTATTGAACCTTGGATGGGTAACATACGACAGGGTTTATGTGTTAAACTAAAGTAATAAACACGTAAATAAAATGGTGCCTGCAAAGTGTCAGAGCTATATTGCAAAGGATATGGTAGCTACGGCAACAAACACAGACCGGTAAAATAGTTAGGGTAAATGCAGACAACTAACGTTTGCTACAAGCATTGCAGTGCGACATACGTACAAAAAGCATAGTAAGCAGGGGCCAAATAATAAAAAAGGGGGGAAATAGTGCAAAGTGGAATACAAGACAACAAACAAGAAGGTACTGTAGATCTGAGAACAAGAATCCAGATGAAAAAGAGCAGGGAAATACGCAGCGCTAATAGACACAGAATAACCTGACTTGACCTGTAAAGGAACGTTGACAACGCAAGAACTAACTGACGGGTGGGGTTTTAATAGCCCGAACTAAGATGGCAGCTGGCCTCTTGGTCTGTTCTTGTTCTTACCAGTTCTGGGTCTGAACTTGACTCCTCTGTGCGTCCATAAAGACTAGAGGAGTACTACGGGAGGGAACATTGACCATAGTGCACCAGTAATATCCCCTACAAACAGCAATTTGTGCTTCCGGATGGTTTTAGCTTGGCAACCCCCAAGATATTCCTTTTTTTAAAATCCATTTATAGGTGGTTTAAAATAAAAAAACAAGGTGGCACCGGGTAGCCATGATGTTGGGGGTTTCTATAGGCTGACCTCTGCTTATGCTGGTCTTGTGGAAAGATTTAAACCAGGCCTGCACAACTCGAAGTGAGAGGGCCGAACTGTCCAAGGAAAAAAAAAAAAAAATTGGCCCGCACGGGTAAAAATCATCATCATCATCATCATCATCATCATCATCAATCATCATCATCATGTTCCTCCAGCACCTCAGCATCAATCCTCATATCTCCCCCAGAACCCTCACTATCACCTTTGCGATACTCCCAATCTATGTCTACAACCCCATCTTTCCCCCTCACCCACACACATAATACTCCCCCTCCACATCAAACACACAATACCCCCCTGCACAGCACACACATACCCCCCTAACCCTACATCCATCTCCCCCTTGCACTCAATGATCTCCCCCTTGACACATCACATCGCTCTCCCCTCCTCTGCACCTCACATGCCTACCCCCTTGCACCTACATCGCTCTCCCCCCTTGCACCTCACATCTCCCCCTGCCCTCCAAATCTACCCCCTTGACCTAATCACCCCCTTCGCACCTCAAAATCACCCACCCTTTGACCCACCTCAATCACCCCCTGCACCTCCAATCACCCCCCCGCACTGCCCATCACCCCCCCTGCACTTCCCCTCACCTCTCTCCCCCTTGCACCTCACATCGCTCTCTCCACTGACCTCCATTCACTCTCTCCCCTTGCACCTCCACATCGCTCTACCCACCTTGCACCACTCTCACTCCCCCCTTGCACTCACATAGCTTCCCCCCTTGCACTCACATCACTCTCCCACCTTGCCACCTCACATCACTCTCCCTTGCACCTCACCTCACTCTCCCCTTGACCTCCACATCACTCTCCCCGCACCTTCACTAACTCCTCCCCATTGCCACTCTCACATCACTCCCCCCCCTTGCACCTAAATCATCCCCCCCTTGCACTCTACCCCCCTTGCACCTTAATGACCCACGCACCTCCAATCCCCCCTGACACTTCCCATCCTCTCCCCCCTGCACCTCAAGATCACCCCCACCCTTGCACCTCCAAATCACCCCCCTGCACTTCCCATCACCTATCACCCTCCCCCCTGCAACACTCACATATCACCTATCCTCACCCCAGTTGCACCTCACATCATACACAGGGCGCCAACAGAAATCATGGGGCCCGGGACAATGAAAGGAGCAGGCCCCCCAACCAAACCATAGACGACCTACCACGAAATAATATCTTTTAGCGCGTCAACTTTTACTTAACTGTTTCTTATGTGATACAGAAAAAACATTACAATGAACCTGTTTATTTTTTATATTTTCAACAAAAGACATGTGACTGCCTGTCTGGGGGGGTGAGTGGGTGGGTGGGAATGACAGTTTGGTGTGAATGGCGGTGAGTGGGTGACAGTGGTGTGTGACAGTGACTGGGGGACAGTGACTTGACAGTGACTGGGTGGGTGGGGGTGCAGTGGACTGGGTGGGGTGGTGGAAGTGACTGAGTGCGGGAAACAAAAGACATTACTGGGTGGTGGGTGGGTGAATGACAGTTGGTGAATGGCGGTGGGTGGTGAATGGCGGTGGTGGGTGAATGGCGGTGGGTTGACGGTTGACTGGGTGATAGTGACTGGGTGGGTGACATATGCGGTGGGTGGGACTGTGGGTGGGTGACAGTGAGTGGGTGACGGTGGGTGACGGTGGGGGGTGACGGTGTGGTGACAGTGACTGGGGGGTGACGGTGGGGGGGGGTGGGTTGACCAGTGACTGGGTGGGTGACAGTGAGTGGGTGACGGTGGTGGTGTGATGACAGTGACTGCGGATGGGTGCGGATGAC
>WSYH01014838.1:0-14984 GCA_036426205.1 Ascaphus truei
AGGGAGTGACTATGACTGGGTGGGGGGGGGCATGACTGACTGACTGGGGGGGGGTATGACTGACTGGGTGGGTGGGGAACTGAATGACGGGTGGGGGGGGATGATGACTGACTGGGTGGGGGGGGTGGGGGTATGACTTACTGACTGGGTGGGGTATGACTTACTGACTGGGTGGGGTGGGGGATGACTGACTGGTGGGGGGGGGGGATGACTGACTGGGTGGGGGGGGGGATGACTGACTGACAGGGTGGGGTGGGGGGGATGACTGACTGACTGACTGTGTAGGTGGGGGGATGACGTGATGAGTGGGTTGAGGTGGGGGATGACTGACTGATTGGGGGGGATGACTACCTCTGGTGTCCTACACGTGTACACACACACACACACACACACACACACACACACCCACTCTTCTCTCATTACACACACACCACACACCACTCACACTCTCTCGTTGGGGGGGGGGTCAGGGGGGAGTGGAGACAGCCACGGGACCGAAGGGAACAACCCCTGCCCACGGTTGCAGCCACAGGAGCGGAACAGGAGGGGGGGAAATCCCCTGCTTTCATAGCCTGCCCGCGCGAGCAGCCAGGGGACAGGAGCAGAGACCAGAGGGAAGAGGGTTCGGAGGGGGCGGGGGGGGGGGGAGGGACGACATCCCTCTATCATCTCTGCCCCGGGCGTGCACAGGAAGCCACGGGGACGAGGGACCGGAGCACAGCGGGACAGGGTGGAAAATCCCCCGCTGTCATCTCCTGCCCCGCGCGAGCAGCCACAGCCACAGGAGCGGAGATTAGGGGATGAGGGGGGAAGCTGCGAGCAGGAGCAGTGAAACGAGACGCGCGAGGAGCAGCACATTACTTTACCCCTGCACAAGAGAGGGCTCCATCCACAGTCACGGCCAATTGGCTATAGCCAGGAGGATATTTTTTTTGTTATTTATTTATTTTTACATTGGGTGGGAGGGGGGGGAGCGGAAAGAGGGGGAGCGGCCCCACACCGTCACCCCATCCCCACACCGTCACCCCATCCCCACACCCAGTCACCCCATCCCCACACCCAGTCACCCCATCCCCACACCCAGTCACCCCATCCCCCCACAGTCACCCTCTCTCCGTCTCTCACCCTCTCTCCGTCTCTCACCCTCTCTCTCTCGGTTTCTCCCTCTCTCGGTTTCTCCCTCACTCTCTCTCACCCTCTCTCCGTCTTTCTCTCACCCTCTCTCCGTCTCTCTCTCACCCTCTCTCCGTCTCTCTCTCACCCTCTCTCCGTCTCTCTCACCCCCTCTCCGTCTCTCTCTCACCCTCTCTCCGTCTCTCTCTCTCCGTCTCTCTCACCCTCTCTCTCCGTCTCTCTCACCCTCTCTCTCCGTCTCTCTCACCCTCTCTCTCCGTCTCTCTCACCCTCTCTCTCCGTCTCTCTCACCCTCTCTCTCCGTCTCTCTCACCCTCTCTCTCCGTCTGTCTCACCCTCTCTCTCCATCTGTCTCACCCTCTCTCTCCGTCTGTCTCACCCTCTCTCTGTCTCACCCTCTCTCTGTCTCACCCTCTCTCTGTCTCACCCTCTCTCTGTCTCACAATCTGGATCTGGATATTTTATTTACCCTGTATATCTTACCTGCCCTATACTACACCGAAATAACCTATACTGCTTTCTTCCAAATCTGATTCAAGCTTCACACGGAAGACATTGGAACCCCCCCTAACCCAGAAGACAGGTAGGAAACACCTCCCCTCCAATGTATAACATTGCGGAAATGAGGTACCTGGACATTGAGGGTCTGCGGATCAGGTAAGATCCCAGGTGGGATTGCTGCTTTAAATATTGTGAAGCAGGGGCATCCAGGCACTAGTTAAGGGGTGCAGGAAACTAGTCATTCACATCTGGATTTTTTTTCTAGATTCGACATTTATACACACACACACATATACACACACATGGACTAATTGTAGTATAATGTAATACAATAAATAAACTTATGTCAAAAACGAATGTTCTTACTAGGAATTGATTACATTTATTTCATTTATGGTTTTTTTTAAATGCGGGGCTGGGGGCGGGATTGGAGGCGTGGTTGGGGGCGGGACTAGAGGCGGGGTTGGGGCGGGACTAGGTGGCGAGTAGATTTTTTGGTTCGGCGAGTAGATTTTTGGGTGATTTGTCAAGCACTGCTTATACTGACTGGGAATTCCTCTGAGTGGTGTGTGTGTGTGGTGTTGCTGCCTCTGCCTCTGAGCATGCGAGGCACCTGGCGGCTGCTTCTGCGCATGCGCGCCCATCAGTAGTCCAGGACGTAACTTCTGTTATGCATTTTCGCAAAGAGATTTTTCCCATCAAAACTCTGTACTTGCCACCAAAGAAGATTCACTTCAAAAATATATAAAAACAGCTAGGTTTCTATGGGGGAAAAAAAGACTGAACAGGGTAGATTACTGATTTTACAAAGATTCACAATAAATGTGCTCAGTGAGTAAAATAAGATAATTCTAGGTGGTTTCAAATGAAATGGATCTAGAAATGAACATGCCTCTTTGATCACTGTAGGTATTTTCTGCTTCTGCTTATAAATAGCCTCAGATCAGTTTGTATTGGTATTATTTTATGGTCATTCAATGTACAGTAGTTAGACACAAACAGTATACACAGATTATTTTTTGTCAGGTTGCTACTATGTTTAGCTTTGAACAAATTAAGTAATCAATGAACAAGTACATCTGGTTTAAAACAAAATTTCTTCCTAGGATGTTGAAAATGGCACCTTCTCTACAAAATAAAACGCATAGTAGTATTTGTAGCATTTCTATCACACATTTTGTTTAACCAATCATATGCACACTCTTTCCCCACTTAACAACTCACCTAGGCCCAGGAACCTGCAGGAAGCCTGGCTACACGCATGACTTTGCTGACCAGACACAGTTATTTTGGCTTTCATTTTAAATTCCTATCCCTCAATTCAGTAAGTTACTTTATTATATCCAGAGAAAGTACAGTGCACCAAAGTAGTTTCTCACAAGCTTAGCTTGCCAGGTTTTTTGTTCCCTACTCAACATATCACTCTATGCACCCTCAGGTAACAAACCTCTTCATTTGTCTTACCCATGTACACACACGGTAAATATTCTGTACAAGTTGTGCACCTGAAGGGGGCTCCCTTTATTTTTATTATGGATATAAAATGTTAAAAAAATCACAGCAATATATGAACATTCTGTTTGTTTCTTAAACAACATGAATCAAATAATATATTTTTGAATCCCATTATTATTTGAAACTTTCTTCCTGAATCCTAAGACAGTGTGATGTTGTGCCTCGCTGTTTTATGGGGGGATATTGGTTAACTTCAGATGTTAAGAAATCTTAAATGCAAATTATTATTTGACGGAAGAGATACTGTGCGTTGTATCCCAAAATATTCACAGTTCTCTCTAGAATGTCCCATGTTATTAACGTTTTTTTTTCCATCAATGTATTTGAATTTGATTGGAAATATGGCAAAACCTTTTTTAAAAATCAATCAGTGGTGCTTTCCAGAGTTAATTAAAGTTATGGCTGGATTAGCAGAGTTTAATGAACAGTGGTTTTTCATGCCTATGAAGTTATCAGGTAGAAGGTTATGCCAAAAAGGTGCATAGTTGACCATAGTTTATGTCCATGGCTTCCTTTGGACTAATTTTGCAACGGATAAGTCTTTAGTGCAGCAGTTTTGATTTTCTATGCTACACTGTTTATTTGCTATAGCACTGTGATATGACAAGAGAGGATTTTTTATTGCAGTTTATGTCTTTAATTTAACTTGAGCACACATACATAATTCCAATTATACCCGTGAAAAATGAAGTATGTATTAAAAATGCATGTGCAAATGAAAACAAAACAAAACAAAGAAGTCAAACTTATTTTTTCTAGTGGTAATTAACCCCTTCAGCACCCCTTTGACATACGGCACATGTCAATAAAAGTGCCACCACAGCGGCCTTTATGACAAACGGTATTTGATAGGGGCTATATTTAGGCACATACTACAGTAAAGGGTCGGGTCCATTCCCTCCCTTTAACTTCTGGCCTGACTGCCGGGACTGAAACAGCATCACTTGGTCACTCCGAAGGGCGGTCACGGGATGCGGAAGTGCTGGAGGGTCTGTCTCCACAGCATTGGCCCGACATCCCGGCACTCAAAGGGTTAAGAAGCAATAGTTGTATGCAAAGGTTTTTATTTCATATGAGATCTTAGGAGAGCCTTACTAAGCAATCTATCATTCGATAGTTCAGTAAGAAATCATGAAACTATAGTTTTAACATAAAAAATACAAACAATTTCATATTTTTCGATTGTTTTGAAACTGTTTGGTACAATATACTTGAATACTTGACTTCTATTCACACACTATTGATTTAAATTCACCCTGTTTTTTTTTTTTTTATAAGGAGGTCTAGTCTTGGTGTTTAGAGGGAGGTTAATGTCAGCCAAAAGAGGTATTTGCATTGAGCCACATACAAGGTCTCAGCCAGCGCATTGGGAATAAATCAGGCAAAGACAACTTGTCCCTCACACTGATTTCCTATAGAAGTTGTTCAAATAGTATTGCTTCTCTGAGCCATGGCATATTTGGTTTATGATCAACATTATACATATTATGCTTAGATAACAGCAAAGTGCTTGCACTAATGGCAAAAGCAGATCAATACAGAGAGAGAAAGCAATGCAAATATTGTTTGCGCTCTATTGGATTAAAGGAACATGCCTTGTGATATTCAGTACTTTTTTTTAGGCAGTTTCATGATAAGGGCTGCTACAGTTACTGTATATGCATTACTGCGAGAAGCATATAAATCACTGAGACCAATGACACAGGATCTTGAAGGGACATTCCCACCCCCCCCCCCACAAGACGTAATTAGTATGAGAGGTTACCACATGGTAAGTAAACAGACTGTTAGATTTACCACATGGCCCCTTACGACATATGCAACAGTGACAGTGATATACAGTATAAGAGCCATGCCCTCGCATAACACTTCAGTCAACAGTGGAGTGAGAACGTTGAAAAATTGCGTTCGATAAAAACGAAATAAGAAAAACAAGAAACGTTTTTATATTTCGACTATTTTCCAAAGAGGACTATTGTACAAGCAAGAGAGGACAGTGGGCTTCAAATAAAATATCTCTGCTCCTGGAGCTGCTTTTAATTGATTAATGTCGATTCTTTGGTCTCTGGGTAAAAATAGGGAATCAGACAAAAAAAATTGCGAACGCACAATGATTACAACTCCCTTCAAGAAAAAAAAAAGAGGAGGTTTTGCATCTACTTTTGCTTCATATCTACTCTTCCATAGCTCCCTGCATTTGTCTGCCCAAGGCTGTGGACAGGCAGGGAGTGGGCGGCACCCTGTTCGGCCGGGTTATTTGTGGCTGGCTAGGTGCGCGCTCGTCTGGGGGCGAGGCCACGGCGGCACGGAGCTGGTTTGCCCTCATTGGGCGAACTGCTCACGTGACGCGCTTGCGAGCGACAAAATCTAATTTTCTTGCTCTGCAAGCTTCTAAGGCCTGGGACATAGTGGGTTTGTCCGAGCTGAGGCGCGCTGAGGCTCAGGGAAAGCGGTGCTTTCCCTGGCCTTACACAGCGCACTGTCAGGGGGTGGGTCGGGGGCGGGTCGGTGATGGGCCAGTGACGTCACGGAGCTGGTTCAACCTCATTGGGCGAACCGCTCACGTGACCAGCCCTGCGCTCTGGCAAGCAGGAAATTCTCAAACCTCCGTCAGACACACGCTTCCCCAAGCGTGCGGACGCGTGCGCGAGCCGCTGCTAAAGCCGCTCTCATTGCGGCTGCAGGGGCTCAGTGCCGAGCAGCAGCACGGTTCAGCACGGGTCAGCGCATAAGAGCTGACTATGTCTGAGGCCTAAGTGCTGAGCATGTGCAGGTGCTTGCTCACGCTGGCCACACACATTGCCTCAATGTGTTTCAGAGCAGCCAGCGTGAGTGCGCCCGCACGCTCAGCACCACCCTGGCCGAGGCCTTAGTGATAATTCTATTGGTGTATTTTTTCTCATACTATGATCAGAAAGATAAACACTACCCTGTACATTACATGCACACATCTTTATAGTACATGAAGCGATATTTACATTTTACTTTGTCTTCCCTATACATTACAGTACTTGTATAACGAAAAGTTAAGAGTTCATTTAATGAAAGACACAGTGCTTCAGTTTGTTCTTGTAGGCTTACAACAAATTAATTTTATATATATAATAACTAAATTATACCCTGTGGTATTCTGTTTAGCACCCAATACATTCCCTTTGCATCCTGTTCCTGTGTCCATTGTATGATATATAATGTATTGCTTCCTTGACATATTTTGTTGTTCTTTAGAGGGAAATTATCTTATATTTATCTATCAACTCAAATGTGTCTGGGGATATTTAGTATGATTTGAAGCTTCTCCGTGCTGGATAAGAGCTCAGCTCCATTCAAATGGGGCTTCTCCAGCACCGGGAACACAATAATCACAATCTTAAATCTAGGGCCACGAATCAGATTGTGTGATGAGTGGTGGTTGGAGGGGCAGACCTTTACAGTACTTTCAAATATTGTCACCCAAACATTCCCCCCTGTGGGTTCCTACCTCTTCCGGTGCAATGGAAGAGGCCACAGGGGTTAACTTCTGTAGCTCTGTCCAAGGCTTCCTTTGCCTGCTGCTGGCCTTGCCACCTTTGACACAGTAGATCTAATCATCATCATCATCATCATCATCATCAGAGGAGGAGGAGGAAGGGAGCCTAAGAGATGCAGCTAGGCTCTGAAGACCCTACAGCTACACCGGATGATTTAAGTACACTCCCCCTCCATGTAACTCTCCCCGACCTAATGTCACTCTCCCCCATTTGTCACTCTCCCCAATGTCACTCTCTTCTAGCACCCGCTACTCTGTTCTACCCCCATGTCACTCTCTGCTCTCGCATGACAAACTGCTTTCCCCCTGCAACTCTCTTCTCTCCCCAATGACACTCTGTCCTCCATCCATGTCACTCTCTTCTCCCAATGTAATTTTCCTGTGTGTGTGTATCCATTTCTACTGCCTCTAACTAAACATATTCCATCTGTCTGTTTCTTATAAAACGTACCAAATTGGATTCCTATGCAAAAGGACATTAAAACATACCAATCCTTTTTAGGAGCCTATGAGGCTAGTCACACATATTCACATTAGATAACAAACCGGAAGGTTTTAAGTTTTTTCATTGCACATCTGACCCTCCTTACATCTATGTTGGAATTTGAAACAAACCAAGCATCTAACAGCGTAACAAATCTTAGCTTTTGCCTGTTATGCCACTGCCACTAAGCTGTTTCCAGTCCCTGCAAAACTCTCAAAGGGAATGACTGACAACATCAAGCCTCAGGAGACAACATAACAAACAGAAATAGTGATGAAAATAGGGCATCTGAATTTTATCGCTATTACAGCAGTTGCACAAGATAATTCAAGTCCCTGAAAGAAACAGCAGGTAAACAAAGATAAGTCTGTAATAAAGCAGGTAAAATATTAAAATGTCATGTATTTACTTATAGGAAATGTAAGAAAGTGTACTTTTCATGTAAAGAAGAAACATTTATTTTTACAGTAATTTAGCTACTGTGCATTTTTGCATTTATTGATTTATTTTTATTCATTTTTTTTTTTTTTTACTTGTCTGGGCTGTTTGTGTATATCAGTTAGTGTTAGGAACTGCAAATGGGCCATGCCTTGGTGTGACTACAAGCTTAAAACACTTTGACTAAAGAGTTCAACCATATGACCCACACTTATGAGAAGATAAACAGATAAGTGTCTAACTATATACTTTGTCATTTGGATGTTGCATTGTGTTTTTTTTTTTTAATACAGTAAATTTATTCACACCCAATAGCATTCCTATACTGTATATAAACAAATACACACACACACACACACACACACACACACACACACACACACACACACACACACACACACACACACACACACACACACACACACACACACACACACACACACACACACACACACACACACACACACACACACACACACACACACACAAAAAATATATAAGTCTACATATGATAAGTTTATATATAACCCATCATCATGAAGTATAAGATAATAGAGAAAAATAAGATATATTAAGAGATATAAAAAGAGCTATCCGTTATCTCAAAATTCTATATCAGTAGATATCAAAGATATATAAGTCTATATAAACAATCTATTTCCGTCGGTCTCACCCATCTTCATATCTGTCTCAACTCTTCTCCGCTGTGACACCCTTCTCTGTCTCACCCTCTGATGGCTCACCCTATCTATTGTCTAACCTCTCTCGTCTCACATCTGGATTGGATATTTTTTACCTGTATTTCTTACCTGCGACCCTTATACTACACCGAAATAACCTATATACTGCTTTCTTCCAAATATGATTCAAGCTTCACACGGAAAGACATTGGACCCCCCCTAAACCAAAGAAGACAGGTAGGAACACCTCCCTCCAATGTAAACATTGCGGAAATGATGGGTACCTGGACATTGAGGGGTCTGCGGATGGATCAGGTACAGATCCCAGTGGGATTGCTGCTTTTTAAATATTTGTGAAGCAGGAGGGGGCATCAGGGCAAGGGCAAGTTAAGGGGTGCGAGGACAGGAGGAAACTAGTCATTCACATCTGGATTTTTTTTAGATTAGATTCGACATTTATATACACACACACACATATACACACACATGGACTAATTGCTAGTATAATTGTAATACAATAAATAAATTATGTCAAAAACGAATGTTCTTAATAGGAATTGATGCATCATTGACATTTCTTTTATTTTTTTTAATGAGCGGGGGGTGGGGGCGGGATTGGAGGGGAGGCGGGTGGTGGGGGGGGGACTAGAGGAGGGGGTGGGGGGCACGGGACTAAGGTGGCGAGTAGATTTTTTGGTTCGGCGAGTAGATTTTTGGGTTGGTGATTGTCAAGCATGCTTATACTGACTGGGAATTCTCTGATGGTTGTGTGTGTGGTGTGGTGTTGCTGCCTGCCTCTGAGCATGCGAGGCACCTGGCGGTGCTGCTTCTGCGCATGCGGCCCATCAGTAGTCAGGACGTAACTTCTGTTATGCATTTCGCAAAGAGATTTTTTCCCATCAAAACTCGTGTTACTTGCCACCAAAAGAAAGATTCACTTTCAAAAAATATATATAAAACGCGAGGTTTCTATGGGGGAAAAAAAGATACTGAACAGGGGTAGATTACTGATTTTACAAAGATTCACAATAAATGGGCTCCAGTGAGAATAAAAATAAGATAATTCAGGTGGTTTCAAATGAAATGGATCTAGATTGCCGAAATGAACATGCCTTTGATCACTGTAGGTATTTTCTGCTTTGCTTGAAAAATAGCCTCAGATCAGTTTTGATTGGTATTATTTTATGGTCATTCAATGTACAGTAGTTAGACACAAACAGTATACACAGATTATTTTTTTTCAGGTGGCTACTATGTTTAGCTTTGAACAAAATTAAGTAATCATATGAACAAGTACATCTGTTTTATTTTAAAACAAAATTTTCTTCCTGGATGTTGAAAATGGCACCTTCTCTACAAAATAAAAACGAATACATAGTAGTATTTGTGTAGCATTTATCACACATTTTGTTTAAACAATCAATGCCACACTCTTTCCCCACTTAACAATCTCACCTAGGCCAGGAACTGCAGGAAGCCTGGCATACACGCATGACTTGCTGACCAGAACACAGTTATTTGGCTTTCATTTTAAATTCCTATCCCTCAATTCAGTAAGTTACTTTATTATATCAAGAGAAAGTACAGTGCACAAAGTAGTTTCCAAAGTAGCTTGCCAGGTTTTTTGTTCCCTACAACATATCACTCTATGCACCCTCAGGTAACAAAACCTCATTATTTGCTTACCATGTGTAAACACACGGGGTAAATATTTGTACAAGTTGTGCACCTGAAGGGGGCTCCCTTTATTTTTATTATGGATATAAAATGTTAAAAAAATCCACAGCAATATATGAAACATTCGTTGTTTTCTAAACAACATGAATCAAATAATATATTTTTGAATCCCATATTATTTGAAAACTTTTCCTGAATCCTAAGACAGTTGTGATGTTGTGCCTCGCTGTTTTATGGGGGGAATTGGTTAACTTCAGATGTTAAGAAGAAATTTAAATGCAAATTATTATTGAACGCGGAAGAGATACTGTGCGTTGTATCCCAAAATATTTCACAGTTCTCTCTAGAATGTCCCATGTTATGTAACGTTTTTTTTTTCCATCAATGTATATTGAATTTGATTGGAAATATGGCAAAACTTTTTTAAAAATCAATCAGTGGTGCTTCCAGAGTTAATTAAAGTTATGGTCATGGATTGAGATGTTTAATGAACAGTGGTTTTTATGCCTATGAAGTTATCAGGTAGTAGAAGGTTATGCCAAAAAGGTGCATAGTTGACCATAGTTTTTATGGCCATGGCTTCCTTTGGACTTAATTTTGCAACACGGATAAGTCTTTAGTGCAGCAGTTTTGATTTTCTATGCTACACTGTTTATTTGCTATAGCACTATTGATATGACAAGAGAGAGAGGATTTTTTTTTATTGCAGTTTATGTCTTTAATTTAACTTGAGCACACATACATAATTCCAATTATACCCTGAGTGAAAGTGAGAAGTAGTATGTATTAAATATTAAAATGCATGTGCAAAATGAAAACAAAACAAAACAAAGAAGTCAAACTTATTTTTCTAGTGGTAATTAACCCCTTCAGCACCCCTTTGACATACGGCACAGTCAATAAAAGTGCCACCACAGCGGGCCTTTATGACAAACGGTATTTGATAGGGGTTATTTAGGCACATACTACAGTAAAGGGTCGGGTCCATTCCTCCCTTTAACTTCTGGCCTGACTGCCGGGGACTGAAAACAGCATCACTTGGTCACTCCATAGAAGGGCGGCGGTCACGGGATGCGGAAGTGCTGGAGGGTCGTCTCCACAGCATTGGCCCGACATCCCCGGGCACTACAAAGGGTTAAGAAGCATAGTTGTATGCAAAGAGGTTTTATTTCATATGAGATCTAGGAGAGCCTTACTAAGCAATCTATCATCATATTCGGTATTCAGTAATATAAGAAATCATTGAAACTATAGTTTTTAACATAAAAAAATACAAAACAATTTCATATTTTTCGATTGTTTTAGAAACTGTTTGGTACAATAACTTGAATACTTGACTTCTATTCACACACTATTGATTTAAATTCACCCTGTTTTTTTTTTTTTTTTATAAGGAGGTATGTCTTGGGTGTTTAGAGGGAGGCAATGTCAGCAAAAGAGGTATTTGCATTGAGCCACATACAAGGTCTCAGCCAGCGCATGTGGGAATAAATCAGGCAAAGACAACTTGTCCCTCACACTGATTTCCTATAGAAGTTGTTCAAATAGTATTGCTTCTCTGAGCCATGGCATATTTGGTTTATGATCAACAATTATACCTATTATGCTTAGATAACAGCAAAGTGCTTGCACTAATGGCAAAAGCAGATCAATACAGAGAGAGAGAAAGCAATGCAAATATTGTTTGCGCTCTGGATTATTAAAGGAACATGCCTTGTGATATTCAGTACTTTTTTTTAGGCAGCAGTTCTGATAGATAAGGGCTGCTACAGTTACTGTATATGCATTAACTGCGAGAAGCATTATAAATCACGAGACCAATGACACAGGAATCTTGAAGGGACGACATCCACCCCCCCCCCCACACAAGACGTAATTAGTATGAGAGGTTACCACATGGTAAGTAAAAGACTGTTAGATTTACCACATGCCCCTTACGGACATATGCAAACAGTGACAGTGATATACAGTATAAGAGCCATGCCCTCGCATAACACTTCAGTCAACAGTGGAGTGAGAACGTTGAAAAAATTGCGTTCGATAAAAACGAAATAAGAAAAAAAAAAGAAACGTTTTATATTTCGACTATTTTCCAAAGAGGACTATTGTACAAGCAAGAGAGGACAGTGGGCTTCAAATAAAATATCTTGCCGATCCTGGAGCGCTTTAATTGATTAATGGTCGATTCTTTGGTCTCGGGGTTAAAAATAGGGAATCAGACAAAAAAAATTGCGACGAACGCACAATGATTACAAACTCCCTTCAAGAAAAAAAAAAAGAGGAGGTTTTGCCATCTACTTTTGCTTCATATCTACTCTTCCATTAGCTCCCTGCATTGTGTCTGAAGGGGGACAGGCAAGGACGTGGCGGACCGGTGCAGGCGCAGTGTACCCTGTTGGGCCGGTTATTGTGGTGGCTGGGGGCCGGTTGGGCGGGAGGCCACGGCGGCACGGAGCTGGTTTGCCCTCATTGGGCGAACTGCTCACGTGACGCGCTTGGAGCGACAAATCTAATTTTCTTGCTCTGCAAGCTTCTAAGGCCTGGGACATAGTGGGTTTGTTCCGAGCTTGAGGCGCGCTGAGGCTCAGGGAAAGCGGTGCTTTCCCTGGCCTTACACAGCGCACTGTCAGGGGGTGGGTCGGGGGCGGGTCGGGTGGTGAGGGGCCAGTGACGTCACGGAGCTGGTTCAACCTCATTGGGCGAACCGCTCACGTGACCAGCCCTGCGCTCTGGCAAGCAGGAAATTCTCAAACCTCCGTCAGACACACGCTTCCCCAAGCGTGCGAGGACGCGTGCGCGAGCCGCTGCTAAAGCCGCTCTCATTGCGGCTGCAGGGGCATCGTGCAGAGCACGCAGCACGGTTCAGCACGGGTCACGCGAATAAGAGCTGACTATGTCTGAGGCCTAAGTGCTGAGCATGGATGTGCAGGTGCTTGCTCACGTGGCCACACACATTGCCTCAATGTGTTTCAGAGCAGCCAGCGTGAGTGCGCCCGCACGCTCAGCACCATAGGCCGAGGCCTAGTGATAATTCTATTGGTGTATTTTTCCATACTATGATCAGAAAGATAAACACACCTGTACATTACATGCACACATCTCTTATAGTACATGAAGCGATATTTACATTTTACTTTGTCTTCCCTATACATTACAGTACTTGTATATAACGAAAAGTTAAGAGTCATTTAATGAAAGACACAGTGCTTCAGTTTGTCTTGTAGGCTTACAACAAAATAATTTTATATTATAATAAATAATATTACCCTGTGGTATTCTGTTTAGCACCCAATACTCTCCTTTGATCCTGTTCCTGTGTCCATTGTATGATATTAATAATGTATTGCCTTCCTTGACATATTTTGTTGTTCTTTAGAGGGAAATGGAAATTATCTTATATTATCTATCAACTCAAAGGTGTCGTGGGGATATTTAGTATGATTTGAAGCTTCTCCGTGCTGGATAAGAGCTCAGCTCCATTCAAATGGGGCTTCTCCAGCACCGGGGAACACATAATCACAATCTTAATCTAGGGCCACGAATCAGATTGTGTGATGAGGAGTGGTGTGGGAGGGGCAGACCTTTACAGTACTTTCAAATATTGTCACCCAAACATTCCCCCCTGTGGGTTCCTACCTCTTCGGTGCAATGGAAGAGGCCACAGGGGTTAACTTCTGTAGCTCGTCCAAGGCTTCCTTTGCTGCTGCTGGCCTTGCCACCTGACACAGTAGATCTAATCATCATCATCATAATCATCATCATCGAGAGAGGAGGAGGAGGAAGGGAGCCTAAGAGATGCAGCTAGGCTTGAAGACCCTACAGCTACACGGTGATGATTTAAGTACACTCCCCCTCCATGTAACTCTCCCCGACCTAATGTCACTCCCCATTTGTCACTCTCCCCAATGTCACTCTCTTCTAGCACCCGCTACTCTGTTCTACCCCCATGTCACTCTCGCTCTCGCATGACAAACTGCTTTCTCCCACTGCAACTTCTTCTCTCCCCAATGACACTCTGTCCTCCATCATGTCATCTCTTCTCCCAATGTAATTTTCCTGTGTGTGTGTATCCATTTCTACTGGCTCTAAACTAAACATATTCCATCTGTCTGTTTTATAAAACGTACCAAATTGGATTCCTATGCAAAAGGACATATTAAAATACCAATCCTTTTAGGAGCCTATGAGGCTAGTCACACACTATCAACATTAGATAACAAACGGAAGGTTTTAAGTTTTTTCATTGCACATCTGACCTCTTACATCTATGTTGGAATTTGAAACAAACCAAGCATCTAACAGCGTAACAAATTTAGCTTTTGCCTGTTATGCCACTGCCATAAGCTTGTTACGTCCCTGCAAAACTCTCAAAGGGAATGACTGACAACATCAAGCCTCAGGAGACAACATAACAAACAGAAATAGTGATGAAAATAGGGCATCTGAATTTTATCGCTATTACAGGAGTTGCACAAGATAATTCAAGTCCCTGAAAGAAACAGCAGGGTAAAACAAAGATAAGTCTGTTAATAAAGCAGGTAGAAATATAAAATAAAGTCATGTATTACTTATAGGAAATGTAAGAAAGTGTATTTTCATGTAAAGAAGAAAAGAAACATTATTTTTTTTACAGTAATTTAGCTACTGTGCATTTTGCATTATTGATTTATTTTTATCATTTTTTTTTTTTTTACTGGTTGGGCGTTTGTTTGTGTATATCAGTAGTGTTAGGAACTGCAAATGGGCCATGCCTTGGGTGTGACTACAAGCTTAAAACACTTTGACTAAAGAGTTCAACCATATGACCCACACTTATGAGAAGAATAAAACAGATAAGTGTCTAACTATATACTTTGTCATTTGGATGTTGGTTGTGTTTTTTTTTTTAATACAGTAAATTTATTCACACCCAATAGCATTCCTATACTGTATAAAACAAATAACACACACAACACACACACACACACACACACCACACACACACACACACACCACACACACACACACACACCACACACACACACCA
>WSYH01014839.1:0-14982 GCA_036426205.1 Ascaphus truei
CAAACATCCCCCCCTCCCATAACACATACAATACAGTAATGGGCAAAATAACTATTATCCAGATATGGATAATTGATTATTTGCCCATTACTGTATTGTATGTGTTATGGGAGGGGGGGATGTTTGTTGTATATCGCTATGTTTATTGGGGGCAATTGTCCCCAATAAACATGCTATTGTGCCTTAACCCCTTCATTGCCTTAGCGGTTAGCCGCTAGGTAATGAAGCTGCTTTAATGTATTTTTATTAATAGTGTGCGGGAGCAGGGGGACTCCTGAACTGAACCGCATTCATTTCTGTCTCAGAGACCCCCTGCTTCCCGAGTTACAGGCCCCGGTTTGGGGCATCGGTGCCAGTGTCGCCGACATCTTTATAGCTTGGGCGGGAGTGTGCCTTGGAGGCACTTTCTTCTTTAAAAAAAATTACCACAGTATTGTAAAAATGTATGAACTCGAAAGAAACTATCACAATCAAGCTGAACAATGACAATGAAACAGCATACCAAAAAAAATACTACACATTTAGAGTATGATAGAGGGTGGTCCAAAGGGTCGGAGAGGGGGAGCACGAATACAAGGAAACAATGGGCGGGGGGCTGCAACCGTGAAATTATAAAGCAGGCATGTAGTGGTCAATGGGAAGTAAATAGTTACTTTCAGCGTTGGCGGGACTCGTCCCTGTCAAAAAGTAATTCGTCAGTTGGCATGCGCATCAGTAAATAGCGCAACCTCCGCCCCCGGCGATGAGCGTCAACGGATGCAAAACTTCACACGAGAGGGAGAGGTCAGAGGGATAATCGTCCTTGCTAACAGTGCCACCAATGGGAGTGCTCTGTCCATTATCTGTTTGCAGATGACATGTATTCCAAATTCAACACTTTTTTGGCTATCACCCTGTTGAATCAACAGTTTCACCCACTTCTATGATAGTGTTTATTCATGTTTTAATTACCATATCCTAGGCTATACTTGTTTTTAACTATTTCACATTGTGTTTGTATTTTTCCTGCATGCACATTTACAGGCATCCCGATCCCACGGCACCACATGGGGGAGTTGCGGGTAGGGCCTCCCATTGCGTGCCACTGTTAGCCCAAGATGGATCCCCTCTGACTGACTCTCGCGAGTTTTGGGCACTGTGACGTTCGGAGGGGAGAGGTTGCGAGATTGGTAATGTGCGATGCAGACGCGGAATTTACTTTTTGGCAAAGGGACGCAGGTTCCCGAACGGTGCTAGTAACTATGTTACTTCCCATTGACCACGTAAATAACTGCTTTTTATTTCAACTGGCTGCAGCCCCCATGTTTGCTTGGTAGTGCTCCGCCATCGGACCCCTGGGAACCACCTTTCCTGATATCACGCTCGGCGTGACGCACCATCTACTGGGACAGAGCTGTGCTGCAAGAGGGGACTAACCACAATATGGCTGAATGGTAGTATCTTTGGTGTTGCTGGGGGCTATCAGCACCTTTTGGTATATACAGTATGAAGATCTGAGCTAGCCGTCCAGCGTTACTGGTACGTTTATACCCATGCTTACATAGCCACATTGAGTCTCCCTAGCACTTATATATGCTCTCAAGCTCATGGACTCTTAATTCAATATTTAAAACTTCATTTATACTCTTGGGACAGCTGAGACCTGATCTGGGGATAACACCCCTCACCAAACACTTAAGTCTGATAGTATATGGATATACAGTATGGATCACTATGTTAAAGAAATACCTATACAGTAGATCTTACATACTATTAATTTTATATAATTCCTAGAGATGTATGAGATTTTTAACAGTTTTCAAACCAGATAACAAATACAAATATCACTTGTGAGCACATGCACATCTCAGACAGATCTGCAACCCTGCTTTTGACCATTATCTCCTAGCATACAATGCTTCCACTGTAGCCAGGGATTCTGGGAAATGACATGCAAATGAGCACATAGTGTCTCCTTTTGCTTAAAATCCATATGTGACTGGGCTCATCTCCAATCAGAAAGCTGACCCACAGGGCTGAGATAAGGACACACAATAACTGACCAGAGTCCCACAGAGTCCTGTTAGAGTATCCGTAGTTGGTAAGCAGGCAGGAGGTCAGGGCTGGCAGCAGTGGTGCAAAGTCCAGTGAACAGGCAGCCAGAAAGCAAGGGCAGACAGAAAGCAGCAATGGCGGGTTCATGGTCCAGCGTAAGCAACAGGGAAATCCAAACAGACAATAGGGTAAAGCATGACTGTGTAGACAACAGGAACTGTAAACGTTAGAACCTTGCTCTCGACTCCCACCAGGAAGTGCAGCCTTATACTATATAGCAGGCTGCCAGTAACCAAAACGGCCAAATTGAGCACAAAGGGCAGGCAACCTGGAAAACCTGAACTGGCAGCAAAACCCGGCACGGATGGAGCAGAACCCTTACATCATATTAGTAAAATTGGACCTTTAAAAAAACAAAAAAAAGAAAGTTCAGATACTGTAACATTTGCCAAAAAAAGATTTTAATAAAAGCAAGTCATGCAATTGATCTTATTCTCATTCTTTCTCACAGCGTCTGCCGGCCCGCGAAAAAAAGTGGAGTGACGTAAACGCCCTGCCCCATCGCCCACCAAAAAATCTTGTGCCTCATTGCCCCCCCCCGTTTGCGCACCACTGCATTACAACCACTCTGCATTCAATCAATCGAATAAAAAACTCATTTTTCCTCACATACGTTATCCCGTTTTTCATATCTGGTGTTGACCCTTGTACAAAGGCAACAACTAAACAGCAAAGAAGATCCATCCAGAAAACACGACAAACACAAAAGTACGACACCTCACCCCACACACTCAGCAGCCTCCCCCACACACCACACCACACACACACCAAGCCCCCACACACGCACCCACGCAACCACAACACACACACCACGCCTCACATCAGCAAGACGCAAGCCCCCACCCCACACACCACACCACACACAGCAAGCCCCACCCCACACAAGCAAGCCACAGACGACGAACCCCCCCCCCCAATACTCACAACAACACCACCCACAAAACCACACAACCCCACAACACAACAAAAAACACAAAAACTCAACCTAACCCCCCCACACACACACACACACACACAATCTCCCCCCCCACACACACACACTCAATCCCCCCCTACACACCACACAATCCACACACACACAATCCACACACACACAATCCCCCCACACACACACACCAATCCCCCCCACACACACTCAATCCCCCCACACACACTAATCCCCCCAACCACACACACACACAAACTCAATCCCACACACACACACAATTCCCCCCCCACACACAAACACAATCCAAAAAACACACAAACTCACCCCCCCCAACACACACACAAACCAATCCCACACACACACTAAATATACACACTCACACACACACACACAATTTCACCTGGGGGGGTGACATGCTTCCCGATCCCCCCACCCTCATGCTGCTGAAAACTGGGAGGAAGCAGACAGGAGAGAAGGAGGGTCTGTCTGTGTGCAAGAGAGAGCCCCGCCCCTCTGCCAAGACACATAGAAGCAGCAGCACGGAGCTTCTGGCCCGCCGTGCACAAACTCATGCCCGCCCCCGGTTTCCCTGCAAGCGCCCGCGCCCCCCTACATAATCTGCCACCCCCCAAGGGGGCGCGCCCCACAGTTGCCGCACGCTGCACCTGGAGACATGAAAAAAAGAGCAGACTGAAAACTTAGAATCAGTGCATTCCTGAAACAGGGAAGGGAAAAGATTGTGGGACCTGATACGAGATGGCTCCAGATTCAATTATTTGAAGTCCTTCCTTCCTTGTCCCTGACACAGAAATAATCACGACTTGGCCCAGAAGGGAAAACAAACTCAAAGTGTTCAAGGGAGATTAGGTTCTCTGGATGACTTCCCATTCCAGGCCAAAAGTACTTATAATACTGGAATGCAGGATAATAACTTTAAATATTTGGCTAGGAATTTAAGAGTGAAACTAGGAACAATTACTTTCCAGAATGACACGTCTCTCATAGGCGCATTTGTCAAGGTTTACATTTATGGTTGTATTTTCTGTTTATTGTGTACAATTGTTGATGAATTGGCCAAATTACCGACCGGAATATTCAAAACACAAACTATCCAATATGCAAGATTATTGTCAAAAACATGCTTGGCACAACCACAGTTTCTAACAAAAAAAACAATATCACATTCTGGGGTCTCCACGTGGGAAATACTCTGTGAAATAATATCTTAATGTCCATATGATGCACACCTTGATACATGATACCAATGACTGAAATAGGAATGATGCTCTCACCATGGAACAGATCTTTTTTCAAAATAATATAAAGATGTTTTCTTCGAATGTGGTAGCCAATAACACTCCAATCAAACAGAAAAAGATAATTCCCTGGGAACGTACGCCCTAATGAGGGACAAAGGATAAGGAAATCACCAGTGAGAATGTGGGGTACATTTCTTGGTTGAGTGGCAGGATGTTATCCTATAGTTCCGATATGTAACATTTACCGTAGTATATTGGTTATGTAGGTAGAGAATATATGAAGGATTAGAATTACTTGTAATAGTGTTTCGTTGTCTTTTTCTGCTATCTTTTTTCTTTTTCACTCTTCTCTTGGCTCTAGAATCCACACTCAGAGTTATGAAAAGGATATTCTGCACATAGATTCTAAAATATTAATGCCTCTATGCTCAAAGGTTTAGACAAGGCAGATGCTAGAAGAAGCTAAGGTAAACATGGTCTCCATGTTTGTTCTGCATTTATAGTTTAGTGGAATTGACATGGTACCATACAGTAATGTTAGGGCTGCAGCTGCCGTCACTGTTCTGCCCCTGTGGTTCTTTTTTTCCAGGTTTTTGATTACGTCTCTTCTCCCCGCCCCCCCCCCCTTGATTAGGGGATAGGGGGAGGAGGGGGAGCGATGTTTGAAATAAGAAATTGCAATGTAATCGCTACAAAAGATAAAACCTGGGAAGACGTTTATCTGTAAACTCACCCTGCCAGACTATTTCACATACTGTAGTCACTTAATGGGGAAAGGGACAAAAAACATTTCTAAATACGTCAGCATTAAACTGAGGAGGATCTATGTGGTTGAAAAAGGAGAGGTCAAGTATAAGATACTCAGTCTCTCTCATTATCCAATACACATGATAACTTAAAGACAGTTTGTTAGAATAATTTACGAATATTTACAAATGTTTGTTTAAATGCTTAAATGTAAAAAAAAAAAAAAAGAATAAAATGTGGGTCCCCACATCCCATGTCCTCCTCGTGACTCCGGGGCATGGACCGGTGCGACCCACAAAGGAATGATGCCCAAAACGCTTAAAGCCTTTCTTTCCTGGGGTGTTTTATACCCTCCCCCTTCCCTCGTGAACCTAGTGTTCCTCCGAAGCTTAAAGTTAATCCCCCCAGCCCCTAGCATTGCTAGGTTCCCATCCGCCATGCTTGGAGAAGATGGCTAGGAGTAAGACAGTAAGCAGTAGGGCTCAGGTGAAGTTAGAAAGAGCACTGAGTTGAAGCCTGTTCAATTCCCGGTGTTCGCTCCTTCTGAGACCAATGGGCAAGTCACTTTATCTCTCCTTGTACCTTAGGCCCAAAAAACATAGATTGTAAGCTCCACGGGGAAGCTCATTGTGCATGCAAAATGTCTCTGCAAAGCGCTATTTTCCAGCGCTATACAAGAACATGCTATTGTTATATTATTATATTATTATCCCTTTCCAGGTGCCAATTACAACTAAACGAATCTTTCCTTACCTGAACCATGGTGCATGAAAAACGTATGGAACCCACGGAGGGAGCATGGGACCAACCAAAGAACAGGAGACCGAAATATATAAAAATATATAAAAACTAATAGAATTAATGTAACAAAAATAATAACAGAGGAAAACATATGGAGCCTGAAAAATGTGCAGACGAGTTACACCAAAAGCTTGTAGCATAGGGGACAGACAAAAAGCAAGGGAGCACAAAGTGCTAAGGGAAAAAACCTAGACAAACTCAAACTAAATGCTACATGCAACCCAGCCATACTAGCAACAGAAATGATAAGCAAGGGACAAAAATAGCAGGGATACAAAGAATAACAAACAAAAAGGTACCTGATAATCAGTAGAACTGGAAGCCTGAATACAAAGGGAAAGGAGAAAGCGCGCAGCACGAGGGAATAATAATAAACCTGACTCCTTACTGTAAACAAAAGTTTTCATAAGGAAAGACCAAACAGGATGAGTGGGGGTTTTATAGCCAACCTTGGATAGCCAGCTGGCCTAATTAGATGAGTATCCTACTGAGGTCAGAGTCAGAACCTAACCTATATAAAAAAATATAATCCCAACCCTTGCAAATTCAAGATGTTCTGAAACTAGACTCTGGACTAGAGTGTCTAAGACATCAGGCTCGGGGTTATCCTTACAGCTCTACTTGACCCAAATTATTTCAACTGCTGATAGGGTTTCTCATCAGTGTTAGTTCATGAGCCTTCTTAAGATCTTTCTGTGCCTGTTCATAATTGTTTAATTCATAATCAGCCTTGGCCCCATCTGTTATAGTGCTGGGTGCTAGAGGATCAATTTTCAAGAGCCTAAGACAGCTTTAATGCTGCTCCCTGTCAGTCAGCTTCAGTCCACAAGCAGCATTGTTCACAGTACAGTTCACAGCAGCTATGGATTAACTTCAATATGTTTGTCATATCCATATAACTAGATCAGCGTTCAACTTAACTTAGAGCTTTAATGCATTTCTTTGGGTGCCATGCTCAGTTCTGAGATTTGACATCCACTGGGAAGTCCAGTTGTAAATGTCACAAGAAACCATCCAAGAGGGATGTACACACTCCTCCCGTTTCTCAATTCCCCACCACTCTGCTATCAACATGGATTATAGGTTCTCTTCATGTTTTCATCTTCGTTGTTGTCCGAGTGAAACTCTGCAGTAAAAAGGTTGGATCACTATCTGAAAATCCCTATTGCATCTGCATCAAATAGAGTATGGCAGAGATCTTTGCAATAACATAGGGGAATAAGCAGTGATAAGATCCGTTTTCAAGAGGCATAGTGCTTTAGGACGTGAAGTTCCAACGAGCGCTATTCACTAAGACGCGCCCCACAACAGGCACTTTGCACTTAAAACGGACACCTTTCAGAAAAAAGAAATTTTTGTAAAGTCCAACTTTGCTCGTCGTACGGTCAGCCTGTTTGTGCTGAATCCTGCCCTTGCGGGATTCACTAAGCAACGCAAACTTATCATAAGCGAAAGTTGCGCTGATAAATAAAGCTCACCAGCAAAGGCAGGTGTGATAAAAAAGCTGGTCTGGATCCTTGAAAAATGTCTTGTTTTCATTTTGCAGGCACACACACCCATACAACGGACGGCGGCTATCCCCGATGACACGCGGGGATCCGGGGGTCCGCAGATGTACCGGCTGACCAAGCGGGGATCTCGGCGGGAGGTGCAGGTGCCCGCGGGAGTGGGAGTGGGGGTCACCCGCAGCCGTCCGGGTCTCATCAGGCCCGCGGTACCAGTTGTGCCTCCAAAAAAATAAACCAATATTTCTAACTAATACACCCCCTCCCGGCCCTAATACATACAATACAGTAATGGGCAAAAATTAATATCCAATATGGATAATAAGCATTTGCCCATTATTGCATTTAAAAACAATACAAAAAATCACAAAAATACAAGTACACTTACCTTTTCCAGGCAACCACGATGAAGGCCGTCTTCATTCCCACTTTAACCTCCTGCCCATATCCCCTCCTAAGCTGCAAAAACATACAAAACAATCAAATAGCTAATGTAATATCCCTAACACCCTTAATCACCTTAGCTGGTCATTAACCGCGATAGTCATTAAGGAGTTAACCACCCCTCACCACCAACGGGAGGCCTATACACCCTCCCCCAACTACCACACCCGTGAGGCCTAACCACCCCACTACCCACAAGGAGCGACCCAGCCGACGATTGGTGACAGTACCCACTTACCCCCACCCCCGTAAACAAATAACCATGGAGTCCCCGGTGGCCCTGACGGGTTGTCCGTAGACCTACAGTAGCCCAGCACAAGGTTTCCAACAGGTCTGGAGGCCTACGGGGACCCCGCCAGGTGCCATTGTCTACCAGGTGGTAACGCGGTTCACCGTGGGCCACAATGGGGTTTCCACGGGATAGGCTGCGGTGTCTGGGGGCCCTGGGTCAGGACCCACAGGTTCTGGGGGCCTCGGGTAGTTCCCACGGGGTCTGGTGGCCCACGGGTGGTCCCTACAGGTCCACGGTGCCCCACAGATGGGGCCACCGGTTCTCCGCAGGTGTCCCCCGTGGACATCCAGCCTAGTCCCGTGAGTGTCCGAGGAGGACTCAGGTGGTTCCAGAGGTCCCCGCAGACCTGACGAACCAACACCTGTATGTAAAAAAAAATAAACCTTGTCATATCCATTAAATACAAATACCCCCCACCCCGACCCCACACACATAGAGTACAGTAATGTGCAAAAAAACTATTATTCAGACATGGATAATAGATATTTGCATATGAAAAGATAATTATAATGCATGAAATTAAAACATGTGAATTGATCTTAATCTTTGAAAATCACCACATTGCATCTTACATTAAACCAGCAGCACTTAAAATAAATGATATCTCCTCTCCCAAAAAACAGCAGCTAGACAAATGTAATCAATGTCACACCATTGCATTGAGTGTGTACATGATGCAATTAATCAGTGCATCAGGTAACCTATGCAAAATCAATTTCAAAATAAAATTACACTAGAACAACAACATACAATGCCATCCAACAAAATCAAATAGAAACTAAGCAAGTAAACTAAATAAATTTACCATCATCAATTAATCAATTCCTAAATCCAATACAATACAATCAAATCAATAACAATCACATCCAATTCCACAACAAACAATTAACAAAAATCTTCATAAGTAACCAACCACTGAAGCATAAGCCTCTGTCACATGGTCTACCAGAGCCATCAGAGTTGGATTTGTTCCCACGCTCTGATTGGCTACCGTACCATGTGGTCGCCGGCCCATCTTTGTTTTATGACGCATATTAAGGCAATTGAAGCTCAGCCATCTGATTGGCTGCGTCATTCTTATAACTACGTCATCTCACACCACCCACAAAGTCCCATGGTTTTCACGACAATCAGGCCGTGAGAACCATTGACGAAAATGTGACGTCATAGCCTATAAAAGTCTATGTCATCTCATTTTGAAGCCGACGGCGAGGAGGGAACGACCTCCCCTCCTAAGAAGAAAAGAAACGGTGTGGCGTAAGAAGATGGAAGAAGACGGAGAAGACGAAGAAGACCCCAAAGAAGAGAAATGAAGACACCAAGACTGACGGCAAATGGATTTCAAATAGAAGAAAGAAGACACCGTGGATTGTAATGGTTTATATTTTATGGTACGACCAGAGGAACTTGGTTCGAGACTTCGGTATACCATGGATTTTGGGTTGACCCCTTCCGTGGAAAGCCAAGATTTTGGCCTCCCGTCCTTGTTTTCCTCTGTGTCACCTTATATTTTCGCTAAAAACACAAACCCCCCCTATTTTTTCTGCTTTGACTGGACATTTCGCTTTGATACCCGTTCTTTTCCTCATCTTTTCTTGCTATCGCAGCTTCCTTTCCTTCTCCCTTATTATCTGCGTCCTCGTGTATGTTTTCGGAGTTGACGACCTATCTGTGTCATTCAGAAGCATCCTCCATAAATCCCCCTCCCCCCCACCCACCTTATACGAAACCTCCCTTAGCCGGATACCACAGCTTCCCCGGTCCAGAGATCTTTCCTACTATCCCCCCCTCCCGGGCCGGACCCTCCCGCCTGATCCCCCCCGCGACTCCCCCAACCCGTTTTCGCCTGACGATACCGTTCTTTTCACCCTTCCCACATATGATTCTCTTCCTTTTTCTTTACTTCCGTCCCCCTCCTCACCTGCGGCCCCCCCGCTGGGCAATTTTTATTATTAAGGAGTTCTTATGTGACCCGGGTTGCTTGATGGCCACGGCTTTCCCGGGGCGTCCACTCTAATTCATTCCCTCTTTTTCTTCGACAGCCATATTGGCTGCTCTTTCTCTTCTTTCTCCTGTTCCGCGCCTATCTAGCCGGCTTTCTTCGTCCTTTTTCGATGTCTCTCTTTTTCTTTCTGCTGCTTTCCCTGTTTCTGACCTTTCTTCTTCTTTTTCTTCCTCTCTTCCCCCGTGTCGTGTGTTGCCCTCTCATCGTGTTACTTTAACGTTCCTCCACTTTCTGCTGACTCTCTTTCGTTTTCCTTCATTTGTGGGAACCTCTTTTGTATATGGTAAAGTAGTAATACAAAAAAAAGTTTAATTATTTTACTTTTCAAGGTTTTTTTCTTCTTATTTTTGATTCATTCGTGTTTTTTTTGTGTGTTTTTGTTCCTTGCTCTTTGTTTTTTTGTTTTTTTCTCGTCTGACTAGTGTCCGTTGCCACAGGGTCCGTCTTGCGAAAGCATGTGCAGCTGTGATCACGGGCCACACTAAATCTTGGCGATTACACTACATTCTCATGGGAAGCACAAGAGACAGTGCATGGGTCGTGTGAATTTGAAAGTTACAACAAGACAAATGACATACCATAAATAAGACAAAACCACCTTCAAGTATCACCAAACAAAACGGTGAATTAAAAAAAAAAAAAGTGAAGGATAGCAAAAAAAGAAGAAACCAGGGGACAACCTGTTTTCTTTACCAACTCCAAGCTCAATTTTGATACTCGCAAGAAGAGTCGCCTGATTAGTGATATTAGGTGAAGACATTATGGAACTGATGAAGCGAAATAATAGACGGCAGGATGAAAACATAAAATTGGATGAATAACAAAAGCATGGGCAGAATCTTGATGTTGAGAAACAAAAATCAAAAAAAATAAAAAAAGATTAAAAAATCATATGGAAAACAATTTTCACAGCGACATGTGGGCTGATTTCTACACCTAGCCACCACGTACCTAGTGATGACACTACACATATGATTAACCCATCCTACACAACTATGACCCAGAAACATAAAATAACAAAATTCATTAAGAAGATTAGCCTGCCACCCCACCCCCACACACGCTAAAAATCTTCAAGAAAAGGGCGACATGTCCCTTGCGTCCTCTTTCCTCTTTACCCTCTGACACCTCACCCTCGCTATTCGCCTGTACCACCGTTCAGACTTTATCTTCAAGATGGTCGCTTCACTAATCATGCACTCCACATAAAATTTCAGCATATAATAAACTTACGAAAAACACCATGAAGAATACTAGAAAAGAAAAAAAGAAAAAAGTAGGGGAACAAAAATCTGAGAACTACATAAGGAGAATTAAAGATATCATTAGGCGTGCGGCGACCACTCATATCTTGTAAGTGACCGTTCGGGCAATTGATTGATTGGATGGAATGTCCACTTTCTGACAGCACTGTACCTTCGACTTATCTACGTGATTCTTAGATAGCTGCCGCACACCATTCGGTGTTGTTTGCTCATATCGTTTCCTACCAGTCCTCAGCACGACATGGTAACAAAAGTGATTTTGCCCCCCCAAGTGTTCCCATGATGAAGCATCTAATGCATACACGATACACCACACTAATGGCAAACTTGTGTACAACACTTCGAATAATACCAATATGCTCTAAGTCATGCGTTTCTCTTCGGCCCCGCACCCCCTAAGCCCCGAGAGGGAAATGGGAGAAGAGAGGAGAAGAGAAATCATTTTTTATTTTTAAAAGTGCTGCTTGGCACACTTTTAAGTTTAAGAGCTTGCCAAGTGGGTGGTTGATTTTAACGATCAGCCAAGCCTTCATTTTCTCTCTCATGAATACAATCGCCACTAGCTCTCCTACTCGGGCTCCCTCTGATCACTAATACAGGGCACAAATTATAATCTAGTACTCATATCTTGGCGCAAAGTCTCCCTCCGGCCCACACAACACCCATCGGCAAGTGTATGCCATAAACAGTTTCATTTGAACAAAATCTGCAGCTTAACTTTTAGACGTGCTTACTAATGAGTTGTGTGCCTGCCCGGGGCGGTGGAGGCTGGCTATTTATGTATTTAAATGGATAGACAGGATTTTTTCGTTTAACATACAGGGTGGGTTCGTCAGGTCTGGGTAGACCTCTGGAGACACACATCGTTTAGGTACCACCTTCCTTCGGAACCTTAACGTACCGCGTACACCGGCTGGCGTGTCCACGGGGGACACCTGGGGAAGAACCTTACCCAGGACCCACACGTGGGGGCACCGTGGACCCGAGGGACCACTCGTGGGCCACCAGCACCCCCGTGGGGGAAACTACCGCAGCACCCTCAGACACCTGGCCGGGTCTGACTCGGGGCCCCCAGAAACACGCAGGCCTACCTTGGAAACCACATTGTGGCCACCGGTGAACGCGGTGACCACCTGGTAGAACCATGGCACTGGCGAGGTCCACCGAGGCTCCAGACCTTTGGCCCAAACCTACCGTGCTGGCTCGTGAGGTATAGTCGGGGGTACACCCGTCAGGGCCACCGGGGAAACTCCCAATTGTATTGTGTTTACTGGGGGTGGGGGAAGTGTGTAATGTCCCCAATCAGGCGTGGTAGGCTCTTGTGGAAGGGGGGGTTATTAGGCCTCACGGGGAGGGTGGTGTATAGGCTCCCGATGGTGGCGTGATGGGGGGTTAACCCCTGAAACCCACTATAGCGGGGTATGACCGCTAAGGTGATTAGGGGTTAGGGATATTACATTAGCTATTTGAGTTTTGTATGTTTTGCAGCTTAGGAGGGGACATGGGCACGGATGAAGATGAGGATGAAGACGGCCTCATCTTGGGTGCAGTGGAAAGGTAAGTGTAATATGTTTTATTGTGATTTATATGTATTTTAAATGGGCAAATGCATTATTATCCATGTGGGATTAATAGTAAATTTTGCCATACTGATTGTATGTATTATGGGGCATGGGGAGGGGTGTATGTTAGTTAGAAAATTGTTTATTTTTTTGGAGGGACAACATTGGATACCGCAGGCCCATGAGGACCCGAGACGGCTGCGGGGACCCCCAGACTCCAGCAGGGACCCCACGCACTCCCACGGAGACCCCCGCTTGGTCAGCCGGGGACACTGCGGGACCCCGGTCCTCGCGGGTCAGCCGGGGATAGCCGCCGGCCCTGTTGTATGGGGTGTTGCGCCTGCAAAAATGAAACAAATGATATGCATTGTGTGACATTTGATATACATTTGTCTAGCTGCTGGTGTTTGGAGAGGAGATATCATTTATTTTTAAAAGTGCGCGCTGGATTAATTTTAAGATGCAATGTTGCTGTGGTTTATGTTATTATGTGATAATTATGAGATTCAGATTTGATGTTTTTATGTATACAGTGTCATGTAATCTTAACCATTTATTTGATATTGGTGCTATGTGGTATATAGTATATATATATATATCTAATATATAATATAATATATATATGTATATAGATATATATATATTTGTTTATTTTTTTTAATTAAAAATAATTATATAGATATATATTGACGAAGTTCTGAGACATTAGGGTGGTCTGACATAACAGCATTAGGATCTAAGAAGCCATTTTTGTTTGACTATTTTAGTCCGCCATCTTGTTTTGTCATTTGTGAGTTTTATGTCTGTGTGAACGAACGTGTGGAAACAGAGAATGGAAGTTTTCGCTCCTAGCTGACTTTACTGATCTGTCCTCATCCATCAGCTCCAAATGAAAGTGTAAACAGGCCAGAAGTTATGAGAAAGGCCTCGTTAGTAGTCTAAGTTAAGCTCAGATTTTTTTGACAATTGAAACGGTTTATCATTAACAATATGCTAGGTGGCAGAATGAAATGACATCACATTAACCCATAATGATTTTTAGCTTACATACTATTTACCATTATTATTATGTATTACAAAATACATCAGCTTAGTTTAGTATTGTTATGTATTACAAAATGATGTCATATTTAGTGTATGACAAGCCCCCCCATAAAGGGGGGAGCTTAGGTTTTAGGGTATAAAAATATGGCATACCGCATACTGGGGGAGAGAGCTTTTTGTTTTTGAAGCTGTCTCCACTGTGTGCACTCTGAATAAACTCATTTGATAACTGAATTTTTGTTGCAACATTTTACAGCTTTTACAATATATATATATAATCTATATATATATATATATATATATAATATATATTATATATATATATAAATAGGGAACCATTTAAAACGTGTTATTGAGGCAAAAAGTGACACTGTGTGCTCATTTGCATGTCATTTCCCAGAATCCCTTGCTGCAGGTGGAAGTGCTGTATGCTGGTGAATGGGGAAAGGTGGGGTTGCAGACCTGCCTGAGACATGCAGATGAGCATACAGCTATATTGCATTATATTATATTATATATATATAATATATAGATATATATAATAATATATATATATAGATATTATATATATATATATATATAACCCATGTACCATACAGCGGGAGGCAGGGTGGGTGACTGGATGCCCATCATTACCACGGGTTCAGTGAACTCAATATTTATGCTGATTTATGTGTTTAATAATGGGCAAATAATCAATTATCCATATTCTGGATAATAGCTATTTTGCCCATTACTGTATTGTATGTTAGAGGGGGGAGGGGAGTGTTTTGTATATCGCTATGTTTATTGGGGGACATTGTCCCCAATAAACTGCTATTGTGCCTTAACCCCTTCATTGCCTTAGCGGTTAGCCGCTAGGTAATGAAGCTGCTTTAATGTATTTTATTAATGTGTGCGGGAGCAGGGGGACTCCTGAACTGAACCGCATTCATTTCTGTCTCAGAGACCCCGCTTCCCGGGTTACAGGCCCCGGTTTGGGGCATCGGTGCCAGGTTCGCCGACTCTTATAGCATCCACGGCGCGTCTTGGAGAC
>WSYH01014840.1:0-14982 GCA_036426205.1 Ascaphus truei
CGTCTCATACCTATTATATACTTCTATTATGCGATCGTTATAGATAAGTTAATATATATACTCTAGTTATATATAAAAGCTGTGTGTTTCAATAAAGCAGTTGCATATGGCTTATAGAGGTTTTGCTCTGTTGAATGACTACTTGAGACCAAAAGGTGCTACTGTGTGCTCGCTTTGCATGTCATTTCCCAGAATCCCTTGCTGCATGGAAACGCTGTGGTGCTGGGCGATAATGGGGAAGCAAGGGTTGCCTACACCTGTCAAGACATGCAAATGAGCATACAGTACTATTACAGTTGCTATATGCTTTTACTGTGGGGGTTTTTTATCACTGTTTTTTACCCCCACAGATACCCTTATATTGTGGTATAAAAAGTGACAAAAAAAAGACCACATAAGCCTAAAGTCTACTGTAAATATTACTGCTTTGCCTCATTTGCATGTCTTAGCAGGTCGTGCACCCTGTCCTTCCGTCCCATTATCGCCACACACGCGTTTCCACTGCAGCAATGGTTCTGGGAATGACATCAAATGAGCAACACTGCCACCTTTTGTCCAAGCTCGTATTCACAAGCAAACCCTCAGCCAATGCATACTGTTTAAACCACAGCTTTTAGACAGAGTGCGGGGATGAGATGCAAAGCCACTAACCCCACTCACAGACTGTTTCATCACACCTTGATGGGATCCATCAGTGTGAGTTGGTTTGTGCTGGCTACAGCTGGTTTGTGACTAAACTAGGTATTCACCACAATTATTAAGGTTATGGTGGGTAAAAAAGTGACAAAAACCCTCCACAGTAAAAGCATATACACAACTGTAATATTACTGTTGATGCACATTTGCTATATATATATATTATATATATATATATATATAGTATATATATATATAGCCTATAGGGAACCAGTTAAAAATGTTATCAGGCAAAAAGTGACACTAGTGCTCATTTGCATGTCATTCCCCAAATCCCTTGCTGCAGTGAAGTGCTGTATGCTGGGTGATAATGGGGAAAGGCGGGGTTGCAGACCTGCCTAAGACATGCAGAGGAGCAGACAGTTATATTTGCATATTTGCTTTCCTGTGGAGGGTTTTTTTGTCACTTTTTTTTACTTTCTCCACCATAACTTGACCGTATTATGTATTATACCTATCCCATAGCCTCTCTTGTGCATTCCCAGTAAATCAACCCCACACTGATGAGACCCTCAAGGTCGAAACGGCTGTCTGTGGGTGGTTTTCTGGGTATGCACCTTAACCCTGGCTGTGCTCAAAGCGTGACCCATGCAGCAAGCTTAAGCCTATAGGGAACCATGTTAAAAATGTTATTGAGGCAAAAGTGGACACTGTGTGGCTCATTTGCATGTCCAATTATCCCAGAATCCCTTGCTGCAGTGGAAGTGCTGTATGCTGGGTGAATATGGGGAAAGGAGGGTTTGCCTTACCTGCCTAAGACATGCAGATGAGCATACAGTTATATTTGCATATATATAATATATTATTATATATATATATATAATATAATATATTAGTCAAAAGCAGACGCCCCCTGGCCACACAACCCCAAATTGCTCTGCAACCCACTAATCTCACACGGCGCAAAATGACCACCACCCAGCAGATGTCTTTTGTAAATTTTACATGGTATAAAAGTGGTCCCGAAATAGTGGTATGGTAATTATTAAAATTAGGATGTTAAAAAATGCCGTGAACCTTGATAAAACAATGCAAAAATATGAAATGTGTATGGAACTAAAAGTAGTGTTATATTAATAAAAAATATCTAAGAAATTGTTTTAAAAATTGAAAAAGACAAAAAATGTGATTGACATTAATCTAACGACACAATATAAAAATATAATAAAAAAATAATAAAAAATGAAAGCAATACTCAATGTCCATAATGTCCTTATTATAAGATATATTGGGTCCTGGGCAGCTTTGTTCTGGGCTCACCAACCTCCCACACGATACCTATCAAAAAAAAGAAAGAGAAAAGGCGCCCGACCATGTGTAAATCAGAAATAGGTTGTTAATTTTCCATGAACCGACCATTGCCAACTCACAACTTTTGTCATGTGAAATAAAGCATTTATATGGGACCAGCCCATGACCAGACCGCGTCCAAGTTCTCACAGGTTCTCCCGTCTGCATACGGTCGCTGCTTCTCCGTGACAGTCAGGCTTCTACTGGTGGCCCGGGGTCACCGCTCCGGTTTGAACGGCTCTCGTTACCCACATTGGGATCCTGGTCTGTACGCTGCACTCGAACTATCACCAACCCAGAGCATGGAATCCTGTCCTGACGTCTGTTATGCTCTGGCGTCTGGCGCTCGACGCCTACCTGTTCTAAGCCCTAATTCCTTTGTCTATCACTATTTGCTACCTTAAGAAGAGGAACTCCAAAGCTTGTCCTATGACATAAATTGTTAGTCCAAATAAAAAGAGTATCACTTAATCTGAAGAACTATAATCTGTATACACACCGTAAGTTTATATAATTTTATACAGTGTAAATATATACATATATATATCTATATATTATAGACAGTGGTTGAAACAATCACCAAAAAATCTATCTCGCCACACAAAACTCTCAACTCGCCACTGTACTACCAAACGGTGCGCTTGGGCCAATATATTTCTCGCCTCGGGGTTAAATCCACTCGACCCGGGGCGAGCAAATGTATAGGTTTGTCGAACACTGATATACAATCTATATATATAAAATATATACATATATATATTATATATATACTATACTACCACTACCACACCTGCGAGTATCTGTTACATATCTCTCAATGTATATATAATGTCTATAAATACAGACTGTAGTATGTATGCAGATATAGCATGTGTGTGTGTGTGTGTTGTGTGTGTGTAGTGTGTGCTTTGTGTGTGTGTGTGGTTGTTGTGGTGTGTGTGTGTGTAGGTGTGTGTTGTGTTGCTGTGGTGTGTGTGGTGTGGTGTGACAAGTGTGTGGTGTGTCCAAATGTGGGTATTCTATTATTCATCTCCCTAACTACTACAGGTTTCTTGTCGCATAATAACCCGTGTAGACTTGCTCCCTTGCCCTAAGTTTTTCACTTCGCACTTCCAATCTAATCTTTGTTTCGGAAGCGCTTACGTCCTGTCTTTGTGATGGGGGTTCGGGTTGTCGGGAATGGTCGATTCATATCGGTACGCTTCGCATGCTGCGAATTTCAGTGTACCAACCTTCAATGCGTGTCGTGCACCTCAGGTATGAACGATCAGTGTGCTGGCGGGGGGATGTGGTGTTTGTGGATGTAATTTTCTATACCTTTTGTTCACAGTATGCCGAGTCTAAAGAGTTAACAGTACTGTAGCCATCCCACTGAAGGGACACCACAACCTGGCGGAGGGGCAATGCACAGTCGTAATCCCCGCCCCCGCTCCCCCCCCCCCCCACCCACCCCCAACCGCCCCCCGTAGGCGCCCCCCCCACCCCCCCCCCCCCATCGTCCCCCCCCCCGCACGCCCCCCCGAACCCTACGCCCCGCCCACCCCCCCCCCCCCCCCCCCGACCCCCCACCCCCCCGGCCGCCCCCGCAATCGACATTCTCCGCCCGCACCCCCCGCCCCCCCCCCCCCCCCCCCCCCCCCCCTCCCCCCCCCCCCCCCCCGCGGTCCCCCCACCCACCACTTAGACTCCTCCCCCCCCCCCCCACCACAACCCTGCCCCCACCGACCCCCCCCCGCAAACCCACCCCCGCCCTACCGCGCCGCGGCCCACACCCCGCACCCCCCCCTTCCTCCTCCACCGCCCTCCATGAATCCACGTCCCCCGCCCCTCTCCCCCCCCGTATCTCCCCCCTCACCCCACCACCCCCCACTCCCGACCACCCATCCCCAGTAACCGTGTAACCATAAAAACAAAATCGTGTACACATACATCAGCTAACTAAACACAACATATTATGTTTCATACACACAGCACTGCGGTATATGTTAGGTTTACATCCCCTCGCCACCCTTCGCACAGATACAGTGACTATCGGGAGTGGGCCGATCAAGTGAAGGAAACATGTGAAGTGTGAACTGGGTACTCTAACGGATAAATTATTTCATGCAGCGTGTATCTATCACTTCACATGTGGACTAGGTAAGCACAGGTCAAAGACGTGTGAATGTAGTAGTGAAAAAAAGTGTAAGCGAAAGCATCGAAAAGTAGGCAAAAGGGGACAGTAATACATGGTGTCTTCCGACACTCTCACCGCCATCATCGCTCATCATCCTGATGGCTGTGGATGTTGGAGTTTGATTTTTAGCACTCGACTCGATTTAGAAAATAACCCCGGGTGCTTAAACCGACTGTATACGGCGCGTACTATAAATTCAGGCGACTCACACTGGGGGTCCGGGATTTTTATCACTATCTAGCAATGATCAGCTTTAAGGGTCCTAGCTCGTGTTATAGGGCACAAGTAATACATATATTAGATTATATGTTACCATTCGTCGTTAGAATGCCGGGCAACCTTGTCAAAACTAACAAAGCCTATAGGGAACCATGTTAAAAATGGTTATTGAGGCAAAAAGTGACACTGTGTGCTCATTTGCATGTCATTCCCCAGAATCCCTTGCTGCAGTGGAAGTGCTGTATGCTGGGTGATAATGGGGAAAGGCGGGGTTGCAGACCTGCCTAAGACATGCAGATGAGCATACAGTTATATTTGCATATTTGCTTTCCTGTGGAGGGTTTTTGTCACTTTTTTTACTCACCATAACTTGACTCAGTATTATGGTTTAGCCTATCCCATAGCCTCTCTTGCATTCCCAGTAAAATCAACCCCACACTGATGAGACCCATCAAGGTCGAAACGGCTGTCTGTGGGTGGTTTTCTGGGTATGCACCTTAACCCTGGCTGTGCTCAAAGCTGTGACCATGCAGCAAGCTTAAGCCTATAGGGAACCATGTTAAAAATGGTTATTGAGGCAAAAAGTGACACTGTGTGCTCATTTGCATGTCATTTCCCAGAATCCCTTGCTGCAGTGGAAGTGCTGTATGCTGGGTGATAATGGGGAAAGGCATTGTTACGTACTACCCTTGTGACGCTGTGGACCCAAATCGTCTTCCTTCCCGAGGGTGGATTGAACAGTGATCTCATAGTTGTTCCAGGGTTTCAGGAGGTCACGTGTAGATTGTTACCCTTCCTGGACCCTGGTTGAGAGATCTCATTGTTTCACCTCCCGGTGAGGTGGAGATTGGAAAGGAACATGCACTCGCAAGGAGTTGACTCTCTGATGTTTGGTAGTAGTAGCTAACCTGGTCCCCGGTTGGGAGGGACCCTCAGCGAGCATCTTGTGTACGTGGCCTTTCTTGAGTTCTTTCTTGAAGCAGATTTGAGTTTTCATTAGCATAATCCGACCTTCAGGTCTAGGCGATTATAAGTCTATGACATACTGAAGGGTATTCTGGCGGGGGACGGAGGGGGCTAATCCCCTCCCAGGATGCCTTTCAGTAGGTTTGAGACATAGGAGTCAAAACGGGGAGAGCCTGTTGTACAATGATTGGGGAAACTCGCGTACCGCCCAAACAACAGGAAAGGGAGAAGTTCATCCCCTAAGCCGCTTTAAGTGTCCACATAACTTCCTAAGCATAGTTTTTAAAGTACGGTTAAACCTCTCTACCATATCCATCAGTCTGAGGATGGTAGACTGAGGTCGGATGCGATTACCTCCAATAACTTCAGGACCATCCTGCATTCAACTTTTGCCATGGAAATTGGTTCCTGGTCAGTTAACTGACTTGGGGAGAAGTCACTACCTAGAGAACCGTTCTAACAGCCTGTGAGAAAAACCTGTTTAGCAGTGGCTGATTCCGAGGAAAGGCTCAGGATATCTGGTGGCAATAATCGACAACAACGAGTTAAACTTTAGGTACCTTCGCACAGAGGGTTCTAAAGGTCAAAACAGATCTACCCCAATTTCGTCCGCTGGGGACGGCTACCAAGGGCAGAGGAACCAAGGGAGCCGGCTTATGTCCTTGTTGGACTAGTTAACTGCATGCAGGACATGTCACATAGTTTCATGAGGTCACCATGTAGCCTGAACAAGTTAAAACAGGACGAGATGCGGTCCGTGGTGTTATCCTCCAAATGACCAACCCCATGGGAGAGATGGCTAGGGTGAACACCGTTTTAATCAACCCTTTAGGGACTAGCATCTTCGAATGACCTCCCCTGTTGTGTGTGTAACCTTATTCACACGATATAAATGTCATTCAACAGTCAAAATGTGTAAACACTTTTACACCATGTTCATCCCGTATCTTGTTGTTGACTTGACCAACAGAAAGGATAGCCTTTGAAAGAATTATCAGAGAACATCAACATTACAAATAAAACCCTCTATGACACAGGGGGAAAAATTGTGTCTGATGAAAACTGATAACTATATCAAAGAAAATTTGAGTGTTTATTAAGCGATTGTTTCCTGTTACCGGTTCTTGATAAAGGACCCTACTGTCCAATTTCGTCCAGAATTAAAAAACCCTTTTGGCTAGAGGTCTAGGAAAATAAGTAATACAGTCTAAAAATGAACATCCAATTTATGTTCAAAAGGGCACCTCAAGTAGCACTTTTTATACTACCCCAATGGTACACAAAAATCGATCAATCCTCCCGGACGTCCTATCGTATCCGGAAGAGGCAACATCAAAAAACGGAGGGTCCAGTGTGTACCTTGACAAGGTTCTTAGACCTTTTGTCCTACCCTTCCCATCCATGTAAGGAGACACTCATAGATGTGCTCAGTAGAATAGAAGGATAACGTGGGATAAAGGCCACCCTTGCATGAGGCCTGGAGTGGAATCACCTGTATACCGATAAAACATCCAGTTGGTATACAGAGCTACCTCGATTTCTACGGGCCAGGGCACTCTACATACCAAGCACACCAAATTCAGCTGTGATCTCTTACTTTTGTGCTAAACACACATTTTTTTTGTTTCAATTGATAAACAAAGTCTACCTCCAGGTACGGGTACTGATATGGGGACAAACATGTATGTGCCCCACTTCAGCCAAACCTGTACCGGGGTGGGGGAGAAACCACCCATTCTAAGCGATACTTTACAGAATTACACAGATAACAGTCAATTATGGCTGCGGCGATATCGATGACGTGTGTATACTATGGAAGGGAGCCAAACTTCATTCAAACAAATCTTTGGAATGGGAAAGCCAACCACCAAGTACACACAAGCTAAGACTCACACATGAGATTAGCAACAAAAGCAGGTATTCCTAGATCTATGTATCAGCATTAGAATTTGAGGGTGTAATTACCACCTGTACCCACACCAAAAAAAAACTGACACAAACGCTCTCTCCAGAGCAGATAGGTCATCATCCCGTTCCCTTTTATCAAGGGATACCGACAGGACAATTCCTAAGTATAAGGGGAGGAACTGCTCTTAGAGATAGTGACTATAACTACATGCAAACAGGCTATGAGGACAAAAAATTCCGTAAACGGAGGATTATAGCCCCAAAGTCATCAAGAAAGCCTATCATTAGGGCACCGTGACACCGAGAGAATCCCTCCTGCACGAAAAGCAAAACCGCAGACAAGAAAATTGTGTCGGCTCATTGGACCTACAAGCACAAATGGGGGAGTAACAAAAGTATATACTCCGCAAAATAGATAGCATATACTAATCGGTAACAGACCTCAAATAGCGGTTATTAGAATGATAAACCGATTTTGGTAGGCAGACCGGCTAAAAATCTGAAGGAACCTTGAGTCCTGAGACACAGTCACTTTGTTAACCCAAAAGGTCTCCTCGAATACATGCTTCCACCCAAACCACAGGGAACATAAAATGTGGGTCGTTGAAGGCATGTCATATACATAAGAACTAGCAAAACGTTATACAAACAAGGGTAGAGGAGTGAGCCCCACACAGGGTTTCTTTAATGGCAAATCATGTGGAAATTGTTGTATCTTCATTACATGTTGTTGAACCACAAATGAGGAAATCAGGCAAGAGAATTCCGACGTAGGATAATCCTAGAGAATTAGCTCCAGCAAAAACGGTGCAGGACACCCCTGTTATCGAGACACGTGAGGGAATATCATCAAGGTGATGTCAAATCATGTAGTTCAGGGTATTGACAGGTTATTTCCTACAACAGCGAGGGGGGGACTGGAACAAAAACTCCTGCAGAAGGACACCAGAGGATTTTTTACATTATCCACCCTAGCCCCCGAGGACTAACGAAGGGGTGTCCGGATACCCCATTCTATGAGAACACACTGCTCTAAGATAGAAGGGTATTTCTTCCTCCAGACAGGTTTGCTATATCTTTTGGATGCTAATACCATAGAAGTGGAAGGTGTGCAATAAATATATGTATTCTATTTGTCCCTGCAAAAGGCTATGGGAGAATAGCCTCCATGAGGATGAGAAAAATTATATAACATCATACAGAAGTAATTACATTGAATGTTTGACGAAGTCACCCAAGACACCATCACCATACCTGTATATGCCATGTCACCATCCCCTATGGTCCACCTACCTTATATTGAGCATCCCATTGTTCATATCCATTTCTGTTGGGACAAAGTCTCTATACACAACAGTAAACACTGCAATTTAAGACATTAACCACAACAGAGTCTTAAGGAATTCATATTGCTTTATCTCACAGAAATACATTCTCTAGATACTTACTTCACGTGTATGGGAATCAATAGGTCATTGGAGATATAGCAGCTTCAATACACAGAGAGGATACATATGTATTTGAGCAACTCTGCATCAGGATCCCAACATTTGGGAAACATATTGCACGTAATCATTCATAGGTTTAAGGGATCATTTAACCAGTATATGAAACAATTAGGAACAGGAATAATACCTGCACGCATTTCTGTAAATCTTTTGCGTTGTCTGTATCATTACGAGCTCCGGTCTCCACACAGGAGAGGAGCAACCAAGCAGTGAGCCGCCGCGATTGATATGGGTTTCCCAAGCAGCAATAGATAGTTAAACCGGCTCACTAGAGGAATACAGCCTCCTCCCCTACATACTAGGGGTGGGGCGCGTCAGTGCATGACGCCAGCGCGATAGGCTTTATTCAAGGATCCAATCAATGAGCCAGTGATTTGCGTGCTATAGCAACAGTGAAACCTAGAAAAATTCAGTTAATCATCACGGAACCCGCCCGATGAAGCCAGTAAGGTTGAAACGTACGTAGGGATACGTATGACGTCACCGTCCCGTGACGTCGGCTCACGGTTGAGGTGTGTGTGACTTTATATACTGTCTGAGTGCTTCGTAGACTGGTTCGTGAGCAGGCAAGAGCCACTCAGCCCCTAGGGTTGAATCTACGATATATCTGCAGTGAATGTGGCGGGGCCTCATACTAGACCTGTCACAATAAAGCTTACAACCAGTACTATTTTATGACACCCATGTGCACGTGAGTATGTGGCGGCTTCAACTCAGCCAAGCAATAACTCAGGTCTCACATCCAACGCTAAGCATATTCATGCCTATACCTCCATCCATTGCTTTTGGTTAGGGGTCTGCTATATACCTAAAGATCAAGTTACAGCGATCACCCTTACCATCGGGTCCACTAAGTATTAGAGACATCGGTATTTTATATATAATTTACCATCACGAAACACCGATCACACCTCTCCGTCTTTTAATATCATGTATGTTGTTTTATGTATTTGGTTATTCAAACAATTATGTTTAATAGGTATAATAAAATTTAAGTTTTATTAGGGTGAACTCTATACTGCCACACAAAGGGATTCTGTCTTTCTTTATATTGAACCTGACCACCTTCTCGTATTGTCTAGCCAGAGCTGGGTCTCCCTCTGCTCTGCGGGAAGTCAGGAAGATCCAGGTCTGGGCAAAATTCCCGTTATCATATGTTCCCAACCCTGGTCATCCCGGACCATGACCTGCAGTCTTTGGGCGAACTAATGTGACCAGAGTCCCAGCCTTTCTTAACTTAGTCTCTTTTTCCGCACGTTCTCTGTGTACGTGTCTTGGGACCATGGTGTCTACGGGAAATATCTCTGGGGAAAAAGGAACAATTCTCCGCTTCTCCTGTGGTACCAGAGACAGTAGTAAGCTCCGTTCGGAGTAGGGGCCACAATGTTTGCGAGGGTAGGGCCCAGTCTCGCCAAAGAGAACAGGAGCAGGTAGCCAGGGAGCAAACTCCCACTAGAAGGCTAGCCTCTGATCTGGATACGCAGTAAGTAGAAAGTTTGCCGTCGTGTATCTCTTGTATTCCCCATGGATACACTACGATATTCCAAGGAGAGTCATAAGATAGTCTATTGCTTTGGAATTAGGCCTTCTAGGATTCAGGGTTTTCCAGAGCCCCGAGTCCCAGCATGGCATTTACTTTTGTCCCTCCAGAGATGCGGGTGGGATAAACCGGATTGTGTGGTTCCCTCGGAGACAAGCCTGTGGCAGTGGTTCTGCACATAGGAACAGTCCATTATCATCTCCTGAATCCGCAACCTCGGGTCGTTCAGCGGAAGCGCTCGACGGGGCTCGTGTGCGTTTGGAACTCTCCGCTGTTTGGATGGGAGTCCTCCCTCTGGTTGGTCGGGCTTATCTCTCCACCGGGTGGGTGACAGGAGTCTAGGTTCTCGGGGAATACGGGGGTTGGCGGCCCCCCTTTGAATGATCAGTGGACTACTCGGACCAGCGATGGGCGTCTCTGCGGGAGTTGAGTACCAGGAAAACCTCGAGATGGGAAAGGAGTCTTCCGACTCGGGTTTGGACTGGATTCTCACGAGCTGCGGGTTGGAGGACACCTCGATGTTGTCTACCTGCTCTTTTTGCCAGGTTCACTGAAAGCATGCGTTTTGTTTGCACCCGCATTCCCAGCTATCCTGTTGGGTGTCGTCGCCCAGGAGTTTTCACCAAGCGGACCGCTGAATCAGGGAAAGGCAGGGTGGATTTTGTACCAGGAGCGGGAGGAGGGGGGCAGTATCGGTAGAACTTGCCTCGAGCACAAAGACTGTAAAGGATCTCTGCATTGCATGTTTTTCGGTTGTATCACCTGGTACATAAGTCTACTAAGCGGTGGCTACGACCGGGGTCTGTCTCTGTTGTATATGGCTGATCCGGAACCGCTGTTGGTAGTCTCTGGAGTGAGGCCTAGGCGATCCAGGATTTAGAGCCTTTAGTTGCGATAGTCCATGGCCGCGTTGCTGGAGAGCCGTGGGGAGGCTGCCTGAGCTTCCCTATGAGGAGTGGAGCCAGAATTCGTTTACCATAGATCAAACTGTCAGCCGTGGCAGTGGCTACCCTTTCAAAAGTGAGGAGAATGCCTCTGGGTCTTCGTTTGGCTTCATTTATGCAGCATCACCCGGTGGGATTATTGGAATCCCTGGTCTGCCTGGGCTGGGCCTTCGGCCAGCAATTGATAAATAGCTTTTCCTCTCGCCGAGGCCGTTGCTGTTCATCTTGCTAGGGCTTGTCGACTCATTCTTGTGGGCTTGTAGCCTCAGCTTGCTTCTCTGCTAGCTGGGATGTTTGCTCAAGGAATGAGAACAAATTGTCTCCATTTTTTTTTCACCGTCTGTGTGGTGTGGGGCCCTTCAGTTACCAGGGCAAGTCAAACATCCTACTCTGACACCACCTGTGGCAGATGGCCTCCGTAGCCCGAGGGTCAGGGAACAGTACACCGTGTAGTTTCGGATAAAAAGAAAAGTTCAGTGGCTTATTTCTCTACACCGCAACATAAAATGCCGGGATACACTGCCCTGAAACAAAACAAATCCTGCTCCAAAACCCCCTTTTTTTTTGGGAGAAAAAAATGACTAATAACACACAGACCTTATCTAGCAGGTGGTGGATAAACCAGAACCAAACCATAAGGTACTTTAAGCAGTCAGTAAACAATGAAAATCCTACTGTGGTTGAAGTAGTCTTTGTGAAATCCCTCTGGTAAGGGCTGAATGCCAGCAGTGTGCTCCTCTCTAACTAAGGCAGGGCAGCTACTTGCCAGTCACATGATCATTTTTCTACTTGCGGACTCTCCAGGTGTCAGCTTGCCTACTGATTTCCTAACTTCCACCTGAGGTTAACCCTATGAGTGCTGGACTGAAGACTCAGACATATGTATCCAGGCGTAAACTGATAGGAGTTGATTCACGTCTGTCACAGACACCATCTGAAAAATCATCTGTGAAACAGCAGCCCAATCTGATAATACCTTGACAGGTCCATCTGGTAACCTAGGTCCGTAACCTGAACTACTATCTACAGCGTCGACCTGATATTTACACAATGCTCAGTATAGATACTTGATCCGAAATGATCCTGCCGAATAGTCCACATCAGCAAGGTTGACCAAGGTTGGCCGGGCCACGAACTCAAACGAAGGTACAATACTAAATATATGCTATTAACTTTTGTTGCACTCCCTATAACACGAATAGAACCCTTAATACTGAATCATGCTTGATATGATAAAAATCCCGTGACCCCCAGTTTCGCCGGCACCCCTGATGTTACTAAGTAACTGTATACAGTAGTTTTACTGGTGAACCCTTGGTTTTTTTTATTTCACACGAACGAAAGATAGGTGCTAATCAAACTCAACAGTCCGACAGCCTATCAGATGATGAGGGAGATGATGGATACAGCACGGATGATGTCGAAAAAAAACATGTATTACGTCCCTTTCACTTACGTGCCGATTGCTTTTCACACTTTTTATAACATATTCTAATTCACACTGTATTGGCAATGTGCTTACTAGTCACGTATCTGATAGATTACCGTGAATGAAATATTATCACGTTGTAAGTAAGAAAATTCACACAATGAATATAATTTCCTGCGTTTTCCCCCCGCCCATAGACTGTATTTGAGGTGGATGGTAAATAAAATATACCGCAGTCACTGTGTGTACTGTACACATATATGTTTTGATTTATATTGCCATTGTTTTGTTCCACCTTTTTCAGTTATGTTACGGTTACTGGATTAAGCTGTGCATTGCATCGAAGTGTCTCCTTCCGTGATGGTAGCAGGACTGTAAACTCTTTAGAATCTGCATACTGTGTACACTATTAAATTACTCCACCAAAACCACCCATCCCCCATCGCCAGCCAAACTCACTCGTTCCTCCTGAGTGAACAAAAGTAGTTTGTAACATGCATACTCGCGCGCATAGCAAGCGCAATATTAACTACCGTACCGCAGACCGACCCCCATCCGCAAGAGGGATTGAGCCTTAGAAACATAAAGATAACTTGAATGCGAAGTGAAAAATTCAGGGAGAAAGAATTCTACATGGTTTTATTCTCACAACTGTAATGTAGATTATGTTGAATAAATAGATGTACCACACACATTTTGATACACACCACACACACACACACACACACAACCACACACACACACCAACATGCACACACCCACACACACACAAACACTCACCACACACACACACACACACCAACCCACACAATATACACACACACTGTATAGTGCATACATACTACAGTCGCACTCAGTTAGACAGACCTATTATAACTTTTAGATAACTCTTTGGATACAAGTATACCTGCCGTGTGTGTATGGTATTGATATATATATAATAGGTTATAGTGTATATATATATATATATTATATATAGAACAGGTTCGACAACCTATACATTTGCTCGCCCCGGGCGAGTGGATTTAACCCACGGGCGAGTAATATTGGCTCCCAAAGCAGCACCACGGTTGATACGAAGTTGGCGAGAGATTTTTTTGTGTGGCGATAGATTTTTTGGTGATTGTCAACCCTGTTATAATATATATAAGATATATATGTATATATTTACAACTGTAGCATAAATTTATATAAACTTAATTGTGTGTGTATACAAGATAATAGTCTTCAGTATTAGCTGATACCTTTTTTATTTGGACAACAATTTATGTCATTAGGACAAGGCTTTGAGGAGTTCCAAAGAACCCTCTACTCTTAAGGTCAGCAATTAGTTGATAACAAAGGAATATATGGCTAGAAACAGTGTAGGTTGGGCGAGCCGGCCAGACGCCAGAGCAACGACGTCAGGCAGGAGTTTCATGCTCTGTGATTGAGTGATAGTTCGAGTGCAGCCGTTACAGACCGAGGAATCCCATCAGGGAACGGAGAGAGTATCAAACGGTGGTTTGACCCGGCAACAGTAAAGCTGCACTCACGGAAGCAGCGACCTCTGCAGACGGAGACAACTGTGAACTTGGGGACTCGGTCTGGTGCAATGGGCTGGGTCCCATTATAAAAAGATGCTGTTATTTCACTGACAAAGTTGTGAGTTGGCAATGGTCTGGTCATGGAAAATACAACCTTTTATTTCTGATTTCACATGGATCGGGGGGCGATCTTCCTTTTCTCTTTCTTTTTTCTGATAGGTATCGTGGGAGGTTGGTGAGCCCAAAGAACAAAGATGCCCGAGCCAAATCTATTACTTATAATAAGGACATTATGGACATGAGTATTGCTTTCATTTTTTATATATTGTTTATTATATTTTTATATTGTGTCTTATGACTTAATGTTCAGTACACATTTTTTGTCTTTTTCAATTTTTATTAAACAATTTCTTAGATATTTTTTTATTATATTACACTACTTTAGTTCCATCACATTTCTTCATATTTTGCCATTTTTTATTCATGTTTCACTGCATTTTTTAACATCCTAATTTTATTTAATTGACACATACCACTATTTCGGGACCACTTTTAATACCATGTAAAGTACAATAGACAGTCTGTCTGGGTGCTGTGTCATTTTGCCCGTTGTGAGATTGTGTGAGTTAGAGTTGCCAGCAAATTTGTGGGTGTTGCCGGGGCGCTGTCTTTTTGACTAATATATATATAAATATATATATATATATATTTTAGATAATATTATATATGCAAAATATAACTGTATGCTCATCTGCTGTCTTAGCAGAGTCTGCAAACCCT
>WSYH01014841.1:0-14981 GCA_036426205.1 Ascaphus truei
CGAGCCCAGCTCAGCAAAGTCCTTCTCCTACTCCAGCCCTTCCGTGATAGGGTACGGACGCGGCCTGGTCGTGCCAGGTCAATGTGCTCTGTAAGTTCTTTCTGCAGGCTTCGCTGGGTTGGCACTGGTCGGTAAAGTACGTATGCTCTGATAGCTCATTGATAACGAGACGTGATCAGGCCTTTTAATGCGTTATTGCTGCTCGAGCTGATTGAGATATTTGCCAATACTAGTGATCATTCGCGTATTCACATGGTGGTTGTTTCCCAGGCCAACTCTAATTTAGCAGCGGTGCGATTCAAGGCGCTCTCATATTTTGCGGGCATTTGTGCTCAAGTGGGACGTACGTTTCAAGGCCTTGCGCCGACTGCCGCATGTTTGCAGAATGCGCCAGCTGGTTCTGTGTCTGAGAGATCGCGTTTACCTGCGTGATGTCTGGTGAGGCTCTGAGTTCTTGCAATGCGTAGGCGTGTGTGTGTAGGCCTTTGCAAGTGCGTGTGGAGTGCGGTTTTTACAGTTGGTCAGCGTAGGGGTTCTCTCGGTCTAGATGGTGAACCGAGCGGGTCCTGCCATGCGTGCAGAGTTGGGGTAGCTGTGCTACAGGTGTCCGTGGCTCCTCACTGTCGGGCCTGTAGCAGGCAGGTGGACTCAGACAGAGAAAAAAGGCAGTTAGGTTGGTGTTGGTACAGTCTGTTGCCAAATCTGCTGCCGTGTGAAGGGACTGACTTCTTGTTTCTATAGCTAATTAAAGTCTTTGTAGGTCAGTATCCTTGTGGCTGTTCCGTGTGTATCTTCCCCAACCACAGTTCTTTGTCCTTTTACATTATAGCCAGGGTAAAGTAAAAGCATGATGTGTGTCACGAAGACACTTGGTGTTGTGAATGGACTCCAGGTAGCTTAACTCGTTGTCTCCCCTCTTCCAAAAGCACAGACAAGTCCTTTTCTCTTTCTGGTTTTATTGAGGGAAAAACAGGGAGATAGGTGCTTGTAGATGGGAGTGGGGAGAGAGGGCTTCTCTGTCTGCTGTCAGTGTATCAATAATGAGACAGTGGTAAAACAAAAAGGCTTGCTGGGGTGATAGCAGGCAGTTAATCACTCAGAGTCCAGGGTCAAAAGGAAACTGAGGGAGTAAGGGTCACACTAGATAGGAAGTGGGACTATACTAACTGGCAGCAAGGACAGGGGGGGGTAGGAATAGCCCACTCTCAGCTAGGAAGAATATGAGCTGCAGGGCAACCAACACAGGCTGTGTAACAGACATTGCAATAATGTTGCATTTTACATACAGCGTTGCTGCTGGGACAGGGGAAACTGACAGGCAACTAAAGAAGGGAGAAAATGATCCCATAACTAAAGGGGAAGACAGAGGAATATGGATCTGTTCCAGGACAAGCGCACATCTCCCCTCTCCTCACGCACTGTGTATAATAGCGCATCTCCCCCTCCTCACTGCACTGGTTATGCGCCAAATATCCACTCCTCAACTGCACGTGGATAATAGCGCAAATCTCCCCTCTCTCCTGCAATATAATACGCAATCTCCCTCTCTCACGCACTGTGTATAATAGCGCACATCTACCCTCTCCTCACTGCAATGTGATATAGCGCCACATCTCCCCTCTCCTCACTGGCACTGTATATAATAGCGCACATCCCCTCTCCTCACTGCACTGTTATATAATAGCGCCCATCTCCCTCCTCACTGCACTGTATAATAGCGCACATTCCGCCCCTCTCCTCACTGCACTGTGTATAATAGCGCACATCTCCCCTCTTCCTCGACTGTGATAACAAGACCGCACATCTCCCCTTCTCCTCACTGCACTGTATATACAGCACCGCACATCTCCCCCCTCCTCACTGCCTGTATAAATAGGCCGCACATCTCCCCCCTCTCCTACTGCACTGTGATATAATAGCGCCCGCACATCTACCCTCTCTCACTGCATGTAATAATAGCGCCGCACATCTCCCCCTCCTCCACTGACTGTATATAATAGCGCACATCTCCCCTCTCTCACTGCACTGTATATAATAGCACGCACAATCCTCCCCTTCCTCACTGCACTGTATATAATAGCACCGCACATCTCCCCTCTCTCTCACTGCACTGTATATAATAGACGCACATCTCCCCCCTCCTCACTGCACGTTAAAGCGCACACTCCCCTCCCTTCTCTACTGCAACTGTGTATAATAGCGCACATCTCCCCTCTCTCCACTGGTCACTGTATAATAGCGCCACATCTCCACCCCTACCTCACTGCCACTGTATATAATAGCACCGCACCATTCCCCTCTCTCACTGCACTGTATATAATAGCACCGCCACATCTGCCCTCTCCTCACTCGCACTGTGTATAATAGCGCCCACATCTCCCCTCTCCTCACTGCACTGTATATAATAGCGCGCACACATTCTCCCCTTCCTCGCTCCACTGTATAAGAATAGCCGCACATCTCCCCTCTCTATCCACTGCACTGTATATAATGCACCAATTCCTCATGCCGTTTATACGCCATCTCCTCTCACTGAACTGTGTATTAATAGCGCACATCTCCCTCTCCTCACTGACTGTTGAAATATAGCCGCACATCTCCCTCTCTCACTGCACTGTATATAATTAGCGCACACTCCCCCTCATCACTGCACTGTATAATAGCGCAATCTCCCCTCCCCATGACAATGGATTATAGCGACATCTCCCCTCTCCTCACTGCACGTGAATAATAGCGCACATTCCCCTCTCCTCACTGCAATGTATAATAATAGCGCACATCTCTCCCACTCGCACTGTGGTATTAATAGGCGCAATTCCCCTCTCCTCTATGCACTGGTTAATACGCGCACATCCCCCCTCCTCACGGCACTTGTTATAATAGCGCACATCGCTCTCCTCACTGCACTGTACTATAAATAGCCGAACATCTCCCCTCCGCATCACTGACTGTATATAATAGCGCGCACAATCTCCCTCTCCTCACTGCACTGTAGTATAATAGCGCACATCTCCCATCCTACTCTGCAGTATATAATAGAGCGACACACTCTCCTACTCCGTAGTATGCGCACTCCACTAAGTACTACACGCAGTGCTACCGCAACCTCTCTCTCGATCACTGCACTGCTTAGATAGCGCACATCTCCCTCTACATAGGCACTGTATATAATAGCGGTCCCGCACCGCATCTACCCCTCTACTCACTGCACTGTATATGTAACGACCAGTAATCCTCAATCCTGAATAGCCACATCTCCCCTCTCCTCACTGCATGGTATTAGATAGCGCACAAATCTCCTCTCATCACGCACTGTATATCAATAGCCGCTAACATCCTCCCTCTCCTCATATGCACTGTATATAATAGCAAGACATCTCCCCTCTCCTCACTGCAATTGTGTATAATGCGCACATCTCCATCCTCACCTGCACGTATATAATAGCGCACATCTCCCTCTCTCACTGCACTGCTAGTATAGCAGAGCGCCATTCACTCTCTCACTGCACTGTGTTATAATAGCGCCTCCGCGAACATCTCCCTCCTCACTGCACGTGTATATTAATAGCGACCATCTCCCCTACTCTCACTGCACTGTGTATAATAATAGCACGCACATCTCTCCTCAAGCCACTGTATAATAGCGCACATCTCCCCCCTATCTGCACTGTGTTGATAATAGCGCAGCACATTCCCTCTCCTACTGCACTGTTGTTATAATAGCGAACACATCTCCTCTTCCTTTCCCTTTCCCCTACGCCAAGGTATAAATAGCGCACATCTCCACTATCCTCAATGCACTTGTGTCTATTATATACAGTGCAGTGAGGAGAGGGGAGATGTGCGGTGCTATTACATACAGTGCAGTGAGGAGAGGGGAGATGTGCGCTATTATACACAGTGCAGTGAGGAGAGGGGAGATGTGCAGCGCTATTATACACAGTGCAGTGAGGAGAGGGGAGCTTTCCCTGAGCCTCAGCGCGCCTCCGCACGCTAGCAGGAACCCTGGCCGAGGCCTTATGTGTCTGGCCAGGGTGAGCATCGGGGCTTGAGACGCTTGCAGAGCAAGCAAAATTGAATTTGCCGCCTCCAAGCGCGTCACGTAAGCGGTTCACCTAATGAGGGCGAACCAGCTCAGTGCCGTTGTGGCCGCGCCCCCAGATGAGTGTGCACCTAGCCACAAATTGCACGGTCGAGCAGGGCGCAGCGCTCGTGTGCCAGCACGCCACGCTCCCTCCCAGGCCGCAGCCTAAGGCTTAGTCCATAGAGACTGAAGCCGTGCGGAGGCGCGCTGACGCTGAGGGAAAGCGGTGCTTTCCATGGCCTTAGAGCGCGCGCCGTCCATGGGCGTGTCAGGGGGCGGGCCAGTGACGTCACGGAGCTGGTTCTCCCTCATTCAGCGAACCGCTCACGTGACCGGCCCTGCGCTCCGGCAAGCTAAGAAACTAAAGATTTATTAAGACACGCTTCCGCAGGCGTGCGGAAGCGTGCGCGAGCCCGTGCTAAAGCCGCTCTCATTGCGGCGGCAGGGACTCAGTGCCGAGCAGCAGCGCGCCTCAGCACGAGTCAGCGCCTAAGCGATGACCAGGCCCGAGGCCTAAGGACTCGGGCATGGTGCCTCGGGCCGCGCTCCGGCTCTGCCTCGCCTGCAGAAGCTGGTGCTTTTTTGTGGCCTGACATGTGAGGCAGTGAGCGCGCTTTGGGGGCGGGGCAAAGGTGTGGCGGGAGGCGGGTCTAGTCCCTCATCCCCATTGGATGTTTGCTGTCACGCGACCGCTCCTCCGCTCCCCTCAGCGCGTATATTTAAACTTGCCTGTCGCCTGCATTTCCACACGCCTCCGCACGCATGCGGAAGCGGCTCCTAAGGCTGCGGTCCCACTAACTACTACAGCGCACGCCTGTGCGATCAAGCCCCGCCCACCCAGTTCCTCCGGTCCCGGTCCCTACCTTGTCGCGCACCTTTCCCCAGCGGTGCGCGACAGGTTTTCAGGCAGGCAGGGGAGTTTGACATTGGCATTTGCGACGGAGGCGTGGCCACGCCCACGCCAGCGGTTCAGCCAATGAGGGCGAACCAGCCGCGGGACGTCATGGCCACGCCCCCGCAAACCTACCGCCACGCCCAATCCCGTCGCAAACGTTCTCTCTCCCCTCAGACCTCTGATTAACTCTTTAATAAGGCGCGTCAGCAGACCTCCGATTAACCCTTTAATAAGGGCAAACCGGCCTACACACACCTACAGCCTGGCAGCAACCTCAGAGCCTCACCAGGACATCACGCAGAAAGCGATCTCTTCTCGGATTTGGATTACCAGAGACCGCTGCGCAATCCAGCCCAACGTAAGGCCGCAGACAGGCGACGCAAGGCTAAGCGACAGATGCAAGCTGAACAACGAAGCAGAAAGAACAGCCCGAAGAATGATGAGACGCGAGATGGACAAGATAAAGCCCGACCGAGCGACGGCATAAAGTATGACAGTGTGCGTTCTAGGGAGGAAACAAACCCACTATGCAAGAATACGCAAATGTCATAGTATTGGCAACTAGGACGCCAGCAGCTCGAGCAGGCAATAACGCAATTAGGACTGATCACTCGCCGTTATCAAGAGCTATCAGAGATACCGTTACTTACCTGACAGGGCCAACACAGCGAAAGCATGCAAGAAAGCTCCTTTCCAGCAGCACATTGACCTGCACGGACCATCGCCGCGTAGTAACAACTACCACGGAGGACTGAGCGTAGGAGAAAGGACGTTTAGCTGCGCAACTGCCCCCTCGTCCCGCCGCTCCCAGCATAGACAGGACCACTCATACTAGACAGCATAGATCAGCGACAGTTACGCCCACGTCCAGCGCAAGCACCAAACGCCTGGGGGGGGGGGGGGGGGGGGGTGGGGGGGGCGGGCGGTTAAAACAGGCCCACGAACCCAGACCGCAGAGCGCACGTGCCAGGGACTGAATATAGTGAGGAGCAGCGTAAGAACAGAAGAGGCGCGCAACATAGAGCAAGAAGCGTTAGAGACAGGAGGAGCCAGAGATAGCGGCATGCAACGACGTGCGACTGAACCTGCCGCCGCTAGCACTCAAAAGCGACAGCTGCAACTGCGCCCGCGTGCATGCCGACACGCATGAAATGCAGCTACCACTAGCAGCCAGGACCACTAAGACAAAGTGCACAAGCGCCTAAGCCGCGAGACCGCGAATAAAGCACGATTGACGAAACCGCAGTTAGACGGCACTAGATCAAGAAGAAAGATGCCCGCCTGCCGACCTATCGACCCCCAAGGCCGAAGCGTCTCCGGTTGCGCGAGCCGCGGCCCCCGGCGGCGCGGGTAGCAATACAACGTAATAGAATCGAGTGCTCAGGAGATCCACGTCATCCGATCAGCCATCGAAGACTTACGTAAGGAAGCCTCTTCAGGGTAAAGCACCAGCGACACACATCCTCAACACGGAGCGCAGCGCGACTTCCACAGATACCCGAGACTAGCCGTAGGCCAACGAGGATGAGCGCTTCGCCCATCCGTCAATAGGTACATGCTGCCGGGATAGCACAGCACCAAGAGGATCCACAACGCCAGGCGCCCGGCGCTGCTTGATTTTATTTTTTTTTTTTACCCCACACAACAGGCCTCGCATACACAGAGCAGCTACAACCTAACCAAGACGCAGCACAGAGGAAAAGATCAGAAATCAGCCGCATCACACTGAGCCAGCGAAAGGACCATCACGCAATTACGATCACGAGAAAAGACCACACAAGAGGGCGCAGCCGAATACAAAGGCAGAGCGCGTAAGGCAGCAGAACATGACCTCAGACGAGATAGGCCAGAGCGCGAGCCGAAGCGTCTCAGAAGTCTGAAGACAATAGCCCAGATAGCGAGTGAGAGTCCGCTACAAAGCCACGTGACTTGTAGCCAACGCAAGCGGAAATGCCTCATCAAGCTATCAGACGCCACGCCGCATAAGAACCCAGAACTATGGCACACAGGACGTTTTTTTTTCGCAACAATTCACGTTCAAGAGCGCGAAAATCGAAAACGCGAGCTGATAAACATACCATCATGAACAGAGAAGATCTCACGTAGTATTAGAGTACTCTGGAGACCAACGCATAAGTCCAGGGAGACAAGAGCAGCACAGAGATGCGAGACTGACAAACGCACATCACCCAGTAGCAGTCTGGACATAGTGCGGAAAGGCCTATGAAGAGACCTTATGCGTAAGCCCTGGAGCAGTCGAGGATTCACCTCTCGAAAGAATCGAGAGAACTTACGACCAGATCACGATAAATTAAAGACTAGCTCCGAAGTTAAGAAAAGGAGATCTTGGCAAGACCTGCTGGCAAGAAATGGAGTTCGCAGGAAAGGCCATTCCTTCTTAATAGGTGCTCAACGCACTAGATTCAGCTCGCGTGAGTGAGAACCCATCTGGAGAAGCTACCCTTCAACCTCCAAGAAAGGGGCTTCACAAGGTTCCCAAATACAAAAGGGGGAAGCAGGTTTGTCTTCCCCCATTATCATTCTTCGTGAGCTTCATCTGCGAAGCGGGCAAAAGACAAGAAACCGACCCAGTTGTTCTAGGGGCGCAAACAAATCCAGCGTTAGCAACCCGAGGAAACGCAAAGGTCAACAAGCAAGGAGCCAGGACTCCAGAACACCCATCTCGGTCCACGGACGGACGGTGCCATACGACCAACGCGAGTCACAGCCAGGACGGCCGGACAGGGACAAAAAACAATGGACCTTAACAAGAAGAATGCCCTATCCACAAAAAGCCGCTCATCACTTAACAAGTGTTCGGATTCAGGATGTGAAACCCATAGAGGAGCGAAAGAACTATCAGGGAATGGCGGAGCCTGTTTCAAAAGTTGTGCTGCCACAACTCATTATTCAAGGACTGCAAGAAGCTATGAAATGCACGAGTGCGATAGCGACAGGCACATAGCCGCCTACACCCGCGAAGCTATGCAGCCCAAAGCAGCAAAGCCCCTAACCCTCCGGCAAAGCAGGGCGGGAGAAGAAGTGGGAGACACACCCCCCCCGACGTCAGTAGCATCCAAATGCACAGAAAGTATGCGGATAAAGGAGACGACGGAGATTTGCTCTAAAATATGTCTGGTAGCAGTAGACACCCAGAGGGACAATCCCAAAGAGCCAAAGGATGCGTGTATGCCAATCATCGACGGACAGAGCAACAACGATTCGCTGGTCAGGTCAGACTTCTTCGATATGTTCGGCATACCGACAGTACTTCTCTTACACTCTCAGAAGTGCGCAGGGGAATGGAGACGACAGGGAGGAAGAGTGGCTGGCTACACCATAATGCTCAATTAGACGGCAATAGGGAGAATGGCCACTTCCACCTCATACGAGTGCCAGATACATGCAACTTGGGAAGACGATTAGGACTGAGATCCCCACGCCAGACGTGGCGCGCACCATCCCAATCTAAAAACCATTGCCGATCACATCCAACCACTAGACGAGAGAGCCCAGATCCTGCTCGCTACTTGGCAGAGACATCATGAGAGCACACAAGATCCGCGAACAGCGGAAATGGGGACCAAAGGACCCAAGCCGCCCCAAAGGTCGACTAGGATGGAGTGGTAGTGGGAGAAGTATGATAGACAGGATACGAGGACCCGAAAGAACAACGTAGGCGCCCTAAAGACGAACGTTGGAGAACGGTCGTATATCTCACTTCAAACTTGTCGAAACACCACTTTCAGGTCCAAGAGAAGGCGAGACCAAAAGGAAACTACGGAGACGCGCCGGTGGCAAGAAAAATTTTACCCCAATGACCTCCTAGGAGTACAGTGTTTCCAGACAACAAAGGCGACGACAAACAGGAGCCATCAATGGAAGCAAAGAAATTTTGAGGTTAAGGGTTTAATGGATAAGGAGTCTTTCAAGGACAATTGGCAGTTCGGTGCCCAGACTTTCCGCTCGCCAAGAGACGCCTTCCAAAACAACAGAGACTATGCTATGTCTAGAGCTCGTTCGCTCCGCCGTAAACCTTAAAAGGAAACGGAGACCAAGTGAACACTTTGTGGCCGCATGCAAAAAATCTTCCACAGTGGCCATGCAGAGTCGGCGCCCCCAAGAAAGAAGGCGAAGAAAGAATCTGGTACCCTCACGTCGTTTGGCGGTTCTACCACCCCAGAAACCTGGCCAAATCCGAGTGGTATTCGACTCCAGCGCCCGCATCAGGGAGTCTCCTAAACGATGTTCTCCTCCCGGCCGGATCTGACGAAACAGTCTTCTGGGGTTGTGATCCGCTTCCGCAAGGAACCTATCGGTAACCGCAGATTCAAACAGATTTGTTCCACTGATTCCTTTGCGAGAAGAACAAACCGTAACTACCTAACGATTCCTGTGGTACCAAGAGGACGCCGTAGCGATAAAAGAAATCACGGAGTACAGATGTGAAAAGTGCATGTCTGGGAACAGCCCATCACCTGCAGAGTGGCAGCTACGGGCCCCTCAGAAAAATGAACGGCCCCCCAAGCGGAGAAGAAGCAGAGTTCGGGAAAGACGCCAGGAGCTTCGTCGAAAGAGACTTCTATGTGGACGAGGATATTCACTCAGTTCCCACCGAAGAAGAAGCCGTCGATCTACTCAAGAGACACACAAAGCTGTTTAGCGAAGGGCCACCCTAAGGTTTCCCAAATAGCGTCCAACAGTGCCACAGTGATGAAGGCGTTTCACGCAGATGATCAAGCACAGATCTCAAGAATTTGATGGGGAACGAAAACGCCTCACATTTACAGCGGAGCTGGGGATACAACAGCTGGAATCTTAAAACCAGACCCCTACGTTCAGGTAGCCTCGAAGAAAGAAAAAAACCCTTCAACGTCGCGGAGTCCTGTCCACCGTTCTTAACAGTCTCTTACACCGCTTTAGGATTCGGGGCTCCTGTCCACCTATACAAGGGAAATCCTCCTCAGAGAACTGTACTATCGAAAAACAGGAATGGGACACCCCAATACCATCCAGAAAAACGGACAAGAGTGGGAAACGGTTGGAATACTCTTGAAGGCCCTCGAAGCAACTTACAAATCCCACGCCCCTTTCACCTAATCTCTCACGCGCACACAGCCCAAAGAGCTTTGCGGTTCTCAGATGCCTCCACAAAAGTATAGCAGCGTGTGGCCTACCTAAAAAACACGGAGTGATGGAGGAAGTTTGCCACATCAGGTTCATCCTTGGCAAAGCTACGCTGGCGCACAACCTGACCATACTATACCCAGACTCGAGCTGTGTGGTGCAGTGCTAGCAGTGAAATGGCGGAGCTATCGATACTGGAGGACAGCAAACAGAATGCGTTCAAACTCTACACAGATAGCAAGGTGGTACTGGATACATCTACAATAAGAAAAGGAGATTTCTACGTATACGTAGCGAAACCGCGTAGACAAGAATTCGGAGTTCAACCCAACCAGAACAAGGCACAACGTGCCCACAGCAAAAATCCCGCAGATCACGCCACCAGATCCGTACCCGCATCTAACTGACCGAATAAGTCGGGGCCACAGGACCATGTTTTCTTGCGCAGCGCGGAAAAACGCTACCAACCCAAGTTGACGATTTGAAACTAGTGATCCCGAAAAGATACGGGAGAAAGGCCCCAACAAGTATCCGTGGTACGGTACTCACAATGTATCGCACAAAAACGCATTCGGATCACATCGATTACCAACGCTTATCAAAAGTGGCGGGCCCCCTCTTCGCCTGAAAGTAGCCCATCTCGGGCATATAGCCCCTCTTCGCCAGACACCAGACGGTAAAACTCCGGTTGCCACGGCTGGCACATCTGCAAGAGCTGAGCACCGTTTAGAGGAGGAACTTACAAAGGCTAAGGAAGGAACACTGTTTCATCATGTTCAAAGGGAAACATATGGGAAGAGATCAATGCATTCGCGGAAAGAGGATGTTAACAAAAACAGTTCCACCTTGGAAGTTGAATCTCATCGACAACGACGGCCTCATGAGAGTAGGGGCGCCTCAATAAGGCCCAACTGAGGCAGGGAGAAAGAAACCCTCTTATATCCCTGGCGGCATCAATAGCCCACTTGTGGTGGCCAATACCACGAAAACAAGTCATGCTCAGGGACGACACTTCACGAAGGCGCCATAGGGCGGCGGGCCTTGGGTCGTTGCATGAAAAGGTGCGTGGCCAGTAATCCTCCAACAAATGTGTAGGTGGCCGAATGCTGAGAGGCAAAAGCCAAGACCAAAGGATGCGGATCTACCGTCGACAGAACGTATACAGAACCCCCCCTTTACCTAGAGGAATTGCTGATGGATTTCTGGGGGCCCTGGATGGTCATCTCGCGTGAATAGGGGCGGACACTAGCCAACAGCAAACGATGGGCGGTACTATTCCACCTGCATGAGTACCGAGGCTAACAATCGAGGTTATAGAATACTATGGAGGACTTCAAGCTTCATTTAAATTGCCCTCAGAAAGGTTCTTGCAGTCAGAGGACCAGTTATGTTTAAACAAATACGCTCCGATTGTGTGGTACCAATTTCGTTGGAGCAGGCAAGGAATACAAATGAGACACTTAAAGATAATAGAGACAATAGTAGCAAAAAGATACTGCGCGACCAAAGAGTGCACGTTGGAAATTCAATCCTCCTCACTCCCCTCTCACATGGGGAGGAATGGGGAACGCAATGATCGGGGTATAATCTAGTCGGCGTATCTTGGACTCTATGATGCTAAAAAGCAACCTTGATGACTCACTCACGAAGTGTTAACCACATTCATGGCCGAAATATCAGCGATCATCAATGCTAGGCCTTTGATTCAGTGTCAACGGATCCGAATCGCAAGAGTTTAGATTGACGCAGCAATGTGCAACAAGAAAGTAAGGGAACATCCCCACCCAGAGGAAGGCTTCCACTCTAAAAGATAGGTACAAGCGACAGTGGAGCGGGCAGCATTTGGTACACCATTTTGGGAGCGTGGAGACGCTGATATCTAGTGCACACTCCAAGAACGCCATGAACTGGCAAACGGTTAACCGGGACACCAAGTAGGAGACGTGTGGTTTGGTTTGATGAAAGACACAGGTAACAAGAACCGAGTGAGTGGCCCATGGGACTTATATCAAAAATTCCCAGCGAGATAAGATGAAAGGGTCGCAAATGGAGTTCGGTGACCCAGAACGGGGTCGTTAAGACTTTTTGAGACCTATCACAGAGACTATCTCATAATGCCAAAACGGACGATCACAAAAGAAGAAATGGCTACCAGTTCTGACTTGCAGAGAAATTGTCGTGCATTCAGCTAACATAGAGCGGTGCATTCACCTACCGACCGAGATAGATGAAAGGACTTACTTAAGGCTGGTGGCTAACCGGACGGTTTTTTATCCCATGTTATGGGGCAGACAGGAGTTTGATGGTATGTTGTATTGCCAATGTTCCACACATACATAAAATAGTGGTATCTCCAGATACCGGAGGGGAGTGTCCTGGAAAAGATCCATATTCCTCTGTCTTCCCCTTTAGTTTATGGGATTCATTGCTCCCTTCTTTAGTTGGCATGTCAGTTCCCCTGTTGTCCCAGCAGCCACTGTTATGTAAAATGCAACATTATTGCAAACATTCGTTTACACAGCCTGGTTGGTTGCCCTGCAGCCATATTCTTCCTAGCTGAGAGTGGCTATTCTACCCCCCTGTCCTTGGGACAGTTGTATAGTCCAACTTCCTATTAGTGTGACCCTTACTCACCCATTTCCTTTGCCCTGGACTCTGAGTGAGGTAACTGCTGCTATCACCCCAGCAAGGCCTTTTGGTTTACCACTGTCTATTATGAACACTGCACAGCAGGACAAGAGCCCTCTCCCCAAACTCCCATCTACAAGCACCTCATCTACCCGTGTTTTCCTCAATAAAACAGAGAAAGAGGAAAAGGACTTGTCTGTGCTTGGAAGACGCGTGAGACACGAGTTAAGCTACCTGAGTCATGCACCCACCATTCGTTTGACCCTGGCTTCAGCGATAGCGCTATTATAACAGTTGCAGTGAGGAGAGGGGAGGCGATGTGCGCTATTATACCACAGTGCAGTGAGGAGGGGGAGAAAGATGTGCCGCTATTATACACAGTGCAGTGAGGGAGACAGAGGGGGATGTGCGCTATTATTACACAGTGCAGTGAGGAGAGGGGAGATGTGCGCTATTATATCACAGTGCATGAGGACCGAGGGGAGAGGGAGATGTGCGCTATATACACAGTGCAGTGAGGAAGAGGGGGAGATGTGCGCTATCTATTACAAAGTGCAGTGAGGAGGAGGGGGAGAGCTGCGCTATTATTACCAAGTGCAGTGAGGAGAGGGGAGATGTGGCTATTAATACAGTGCAGGAGGAGAGGGAGATGTGCAGCGCTATTATACACAGTGACAGTGAGGGGGGGAGAGGGGAGATGTGCGCTATTAAAATACAGTGCGGAGTGAGGAGGGGAGATGTGCAGCGCTATTATAACCAGTGCAGGGAGGGAGAGGGGAGGGAGTGCGGTGCTTTACATACAGTGCAGTGAGGAGAGGGGAGATGTGCGCTTTATACACAGTTGCAGTGAGAGAGGGCGAGTATGCGAGCGTATTATACACCGTGCAGTGAGGGGAGAGGGGAGCTTTACTTGAGCATCGCCACGGCCTCCCGGCTATAGCAGGAACCCTGAGCGAGTGACCTTACTGTGTAGGCCAGGGTGAGTCGGGGCTTGAGAGAGACGATGCAAGAGCAAGCAAAATGAATTTGCCGCCTCCAAGCGCGTCAGTAAGCGGTTCACCTAAGCGGGCGAACCAGCTCAGTGACCGGTGGCCGAAGCCCCAGATGAGTGTGCACTAGCCACAAATGCCGGGTCGAGCAGGCGCAGGTACGGGCAGACGCACACGCTCACATCCCAGGCCGCAGCCAAGGGCTTAGTCCAGAGCTGAATGAGCGTGCGGAGGCGCGCCGCGACGTGAGGGAAAGCGGTGCTTTCCATGGCTTTTAGAGCGCGCGCCGTCATATGGGCGTGTGAGGGGCGGCAGTGACGTCACAGAGTGGTGATCCATATTCCGCGAACCGCTACAGTGACCGGCACTGGCTCGGCAAGAAGAAATAAAGATTTATTAAGACAGCTTCAGCAGGGGTGGGGGAAGCGTGCCAGCCGGGTAAAAGCCGCTCATTGCGGGCGGACGGGATCAGTGCCGACAGCAGCAGGCGCCTCAGACACGGAGTCAGGCAAGCGATGACACGGCCCGAGCTAAGGGAACCGGGCATGGTGCCTCGGGCGCGCGTCGGCTTGCGCTCGCCTTGCAGAAGCTGGGTGCTTTCTTGTGGCCTGCACATGTGAGGCAGGAGCGCGAGTTGGGGGCGGAGGGCACAGGTGGGGAGGGAGGACGGGTTCCTAGCCCCCCCCTCATCCCATGGATGTTGCATGTACGCGACCGATACTCGCTCCCCTAGGCCGTATATTTAAACTTGCCAGTCGCCTGCATTTCAACACGCCTCCGCACGCATGCGGAAGCGGCTCCTAGGTGGGTCAATAACACTACAGCCGCACGACGTGGATTCAAGCCCCGCCAACCCAGTTACTACGGTCCCGGTCCTACCGTGTCAGCCACCTTTCCAGGGTGCGGACAGGTTTTGGAAGGCAGGGGAGTTTGGACATTGGCATTAGAGGTAGCGTGGGCCACCCCACGCCAAGCGGTTCAGCCAATGAGGGCGAACCAGCCGCGGGACGTCATGGCCACGCCCCGCAACCTAAGCACGCCCAATCCGTGCAAACGTTCTCTCTTCCCTCAGACCTCGTCTTTAGGGTGTAGCAGACTCGATCCCTTTAATAAGGAGCGTCTAGCAGACCTCGATAACCTTTTAATAGGCGCGTTCAGACCGACGAATCGCTCGAGCCTCGATTTAGACACTTACTAAGGCGCGTCAGCAGACCCTGATTAACCCTTTAATAAGGTGGTTCGCAGACTTGATTAACCT